>CACVKI010145903.1:0-24081 GCA_902732785.1 Trichogramma evanescens
TATTTTTGACATCTGAAAGCATAATAAATGAACATACGTGTCTAGAAGTGCATGAGGAACCTATTGCCGGTTTTCAAATTGAATAAAAAACGTTTGAATGAAAATTATTAAGGATTAATGCAGATGGTCCAAAACTGGATGGGTAATTGTACCGAATAGCCCAATTTTCGACCAGGTCAGAATTATAAATTGAGCAACGAAAAAGATTTAATAATTTTCCAGGGTATACAGAATTTCCTCTGAAACAATAACATTTATAGAATCGAAAAAATATTTTATTGCGTCAAAATTTCGCATTTATTTCTATTTATTTGAATAATATCTCAGGGTGGCCGAAATATGGAGGGTGGTCGGTAATAGGCACATTCACCCTATATTAGATATTTTTTTAAGCAAAAAATCGCCAACAAAAAAACCTTTTTTTACTATTTTTATATTGATTAAAAGACGTTTATATTTTAAAATCTACTTCATGGAGTCCCAAAAAATTGGTCATAAATATCATCTACCCTTCATAATAAATTCACAAAAATGGGAAAAAACGTATCGACTATCGTGTATGTTAATTGTTCCGTTCATGAATCACTTTTATTATTTTACAATTAAATAGCCGTTAAATTTTTTTTGCGCATATAAAATCAAGTCGAAAAAGAAGTATGAGTTCAGTGTCGTTTTGGCTTGCAACGAGTTAAGAGCAGCACAAAATATATCAATAACGATGTCGACGCTCGCGACGTTTTGCACAATTGTCGCGGCTCTACACGGCATAATCTTACTCGGTTCAGTCTCACCCGCGAGTGCCTATCGAAGTTTTTCGTTCGAACCCAACGTCGGTAAAAATTACGCAAAGTTCCATGAAGATTCCGTAAACAATACCACCATCTATTATAGCGCGTGCGAAGTTGGCTACGACGTACAGAAGGAATGCACTCTTTATCGAGTGCAGGCAGATTTGTCGGGAGGCAGCCCGAAACAGGACGAGTGCAAAGTCACGCTGCGCTCCGAGTCCGGTGGCATCATCCCCGAGGAGCTTGTTGATATCCAATCTCTAGGCAAACATCGAGCGATCTTGCGTTGGGCCGAGATGAACTTATTCCAGCACAAAACTTGGATTAAGGGTAGGGAGAGTTACTTGCGATTCAGCATTGTCGATTTTTCCAATTGTAAAGTCAAAAAGAACAAAATTTCAAATGATCTGAATTGGTTCACAAAGAAGTTGACATATGACAAAGGAGAAGGTAATATCGTACTTATTTCGTCTGGCAAGATGAGCGTTGATAAAACATCGATCGATGCTGAAGGAGTTGCTTCGAAGGTCGATACGTGGCTCACTTATCCAACTGACTTGCGCCGTCCGGCGACTATCTTACCATTGTCGAAGGATAAGGGCTATTTGGTTATCGAAGTTGAAGGGGACGGAAGACCATTTATGACTGTAGCTTTAGTTCAGCCAAACGGTAATTGACATAGAAAATGGTTCAATTTTCGGGATTTCAATTATAACACTAAAGAGAAATTTTTCACGCTTTCAGGTCAAAGACAAAATTTAACTCATATCGAAGGTGTGGAATACCCTGTGGTCTCGTTGGCCAACGGATTGATCGGAGTATGTGGCCTTGATTACCAAGATATAGTCATGAAATGCACCCAGTTCGAGCTCGGCGAAAAAGAAATCAACTGGTTTCCAGTCAGTACCGCTAGGTTAGATTTAAGACGAGCCATCTACAATTTGCCGAGAGGCGAAGGATTTTTGACTCGCATCGCGAAAATGTACAACGAGGAGCACTTGGGGCACTTCGAAGGCGACAAGTACCTGTTGAAAATAGGTTTGGATGGAAAAGCCAAGCAGTTCGTGGATCCTGATATGAAATGCAAGGATTGGATGTTTAATTTCGATAAATTCTTCCAAGACTATCGAGGCAATTATTGTCTGAGCACAGTTTGCGAGGGTCCAAAATTACAAACGAAATGTTTCGAACCGAAAGAATTAAAAAATATTACGAATTACGAGATAAAAGCAGAAGGCAATTACTACTACGGCGGTAACCGAACGCTAATAATCGAATAATGAATATTAATCACTCGAGTGTATATTAGTCTTCGCATGTGATTAAGTTATTATTAACTACTCTATTATTTAATTTAAAATAAAATGTGTAATTTTTTTCTACTATTTACTAAACTTATTTAATCGTCTCCCGAAATAAGTACCTAAAAAATACACAATCGAATAAACTAACTTTGAACTCAATACAGTAATTAGGTATTTATACATTCATTTATAAAGAAGAAACTTCGTCGCTTCACGTCCGATTCTTCCTTTAACTTTGACGAGTGTATATATGATAAATTCTCAAAAATTATTTGAAAACAGTTCAAAAAATCTGAAAATCGTTTTAATTTTTTTATACACGCCCATTCTTAATTGTCCCAGCAGCTCTGCAAATTTCTGCGGACAATGTTAATAATAAAAAATGGATGAGTAAGGCTGAACGAGAGCAGCTGCAGACGCGAGAAAGACGTGAAACTTCTACATTATGATTTTTTTAAAATGAAATAGAAATAAAATTAAAATCCAAATAAATTCAATTCATTGCTTAGATTTAAATTTTTTATTTATTTTGTTTTATTTGTCTTGATTATAACAATCGTTATTTAGCAATGAAACTTCAGAAAAAAATTAGTGCTTTGAAAACAAAACATTATTATAGTTTCTATAGTAGTATACGTAACAAAGCTAACGTTCTTGTATTTATTATTTATTTCAAGGTGCAGCTATTTCGTAAGGTTCAAAATTATTTCGTTTTCTGAAAAGACACGATTACAAAAATGACAAAGTTATCAAGAATTTTGGGATGTAGCCGTAAAGCAAATAGAACTCAAATCATTGTTCATCAACTTATTAACAATCATTTCACAGCACAAAATAGGCAGCTCATAACTTGTCAGCTTCAACAAAGGTTCCAGATTCACGGAAAAATCTTCTGACCATTATTTCGCTCAGATGCACAGCACAAGCCTTGCTGGCCCCTTCGGGTAAATCATTGTAATCATGTAGGCATGCGAATGCAAAGTAGTCTGAACATGTCAGTCGTTTTTCCATCTCTTCAGGTTTCAACTGAACCACGTCGTAGAGTGACAGACTCTCACTCAACATGTACACTTTCGCCGATCTTGCGAATTTCTCGTCATCGTACCATTGTTTTTGAAGATTCGCCGGCATCTCGAACAATCCGTTTTCAGCGAACAATTTCATGATGTTCATGGCGTTGCTTCGGTCCAATTGGTATCCTCTTTTTTTCTAGGCACTCAACGACGGCCAAAGCGCCAGACACCAGTTTTGATATTCAGCCAATTCTCCTTGAATTCAAGATCGAATCCATCGGGGAATTTAATCTCAGTGGGAAAAACGATGCTAGACATGTCAGCACCACGACTCAAGAGAATTTCCGCAGTAAGTGGCTGAAGATTCGTCACAGCTAATTGCAGTGGAGTATGACCTAACTTGTCTCAAGCATTGATCTCCACCAGCTGATGTTTTTCGTCGTTGATCTCGAAAAATATCTTCGCAGTCTTCACTATCGTTGTTTCTACGGCAAATATTGTGCAAAGGTGTCCGTCCCTCTTCGTTTACCAAAGTTGGATCACTCCTCTTCTCAACAGCCATTTGACAGACTCTTCAGTGCCACCGAACAGAGCACGGTGAAGCGGCGTGTCACCCGAGTCGGTTTGGACGTTTATCAACAACGGCTGATGTTTGTCGTCGATGATTTTGAAGAATTTCTTCACAATTTCTTCGTAATAAAGGTCAGAAATAAAGTGCAGGGGAGTAAATCCGTCCTTGGCGGCTAAATTGGGGTCGACGCCATTTTCCAGCAGCAGTTCGATTACCCTCTCGTTTGCATTGTCCGCAGCCATGAGTAGCGGCGAATCACCTGTTTCTGACCAGAGGCAATTGGGATCTTGTCCGAGCTCGAGGAATTGCTCGACGACGTCGTCGCAACCCTTGCATGAGCAGACCGCATGAAAATGTGTCCATCCAGATTCGTCCGTGTAATTCACGTCAAATCTGTCGTATATATTAAAAAGAGCAGAGATGACGTCATGTATACGCGCGTGATGCAGTGGTGTCTTACGATGCACCAGTGGCTTGCCATCTTTATCCAATTGGGGCTCGTCCTTGTAGCCGGTCTCGATTACAAACTTGATAAATGGAAAATCGTCGTCAATTCGGTCGGGATCGTCTTTGTTCCTCATACTCTCCACGAGGATCGATTCAATTTCTTCGGGACGAAAAAAGTCCCGGAGGTTAGGAAGTTCTCCGTACCAATTTTTGACTAAAGGATGAAATTTTCGGAAAAATACAAGTCGCTCCTCTTCGATCTCCCAATTAACCTCTTCTCGCAGATTTTTCAACATTTTTAAACAAAATTGTTTTCGTTCGCCCATCGTTCCGTAATAAACTCACAAACGCAGCACACTGTCGCTTTTAAAATACAATAAGTATTTTTCACTTTTCTCGCAATACTCAGTTGTTGCAGTCGATCTTTCGCTGTTTACTCTGCGGCGTCGTAACGTATGTACTAAATTGCGACAGCACAAGGAGGCACGCTAATGTTCGAGCGAAGAAAAGTGGCGCGAAAGAGACAGTGATACACGACCCTACAATCTACACAGACGTCGTAAAGTCATAAGAGCTAAGCAGCAATCGCGCGGGCCACTTGCCACAGCACTGAAGTAAAAAAAGTTAGCAAATCACAGCTTGCAAAATTACAAGTATTTTATCTCTTACGATTCCATATAGATAATTTCGGGCTAACTTCTCATATTCATTTCTTTTCAAATAGGTAGCAATAACAACAACAACAACAACAACAATATCACTCACCAGCTAGGCGTCCTCTTGGCGGCGCGGGCTCGCAGAAACGCTCCTCGCCGGGTCCGCGACTGCTCCACAGACTGTTGGACACGGCCTGGTGCAGCAGGCAGCGCTCGGCCCGCGTCAGCAGCTGTTCGGCCTGGGGCAGGGCCTCGCGCGGCAGCAGCTCCTGCAGCACGCGATTACGCAGTCTCTGGGGTCCTCGAGCCTGGTAGCGATCCGCGGCGGCGACGCCGCTTATCTGGTGACTCCGGACGTGCTCGACACCGTCGAGCTTGAACCTGACGAAGATGCCGTTGGACATGTCCCGTAGCGATGAGGACGAGGTGCTCGAGGACGAGGACTCGAGCTTCCTGATGACGTCGAGGATGACGGGTAGATTGAGGGGCAGCGAGGGCGCCAGTACGCCGTCGTGCCTCGTGTAGCATTCCCGCAGATGAGCCGGCAGCGCTGCTCGGTGCGACGACGACGACGATGACTCAGCCAGTCCGCCGCAGCTTCCTGCGTAAGCGCGCAAATCAATGACTTTTTATCCCTTCACGATAGGCCGTATATAAACGCATGTAAGTTAGAGATACTGTAATAATATACAGCGACTCGTCATCGCAGCCTCTTTGCGGTCGATTCGGAGTATCGCGCGCGTTCCTCTTTGCATTGCGCCGGTATACATTGGGCGCGCATGAGAAAGCTGTGATTCATCCGTTTGTATACGCGCGGGCCGTTGCTCGCGATCGAGTCGCATCGCGCGCCAAGCCGCTATACAATATAATGTGAACGGAGGTCAAGAGCAGCAGCAGCAGCTCGACGGGGGATCGTTGGCCGCTGAGCCGAGCCGCTCACGAGACACATACGAAAGATATACTCTTTGTCTCGCTCGCGTCTCGCGCGCGCCGCACAGCATTGTAATTTATATAGGTATATAGCGTCGTGGATCGTCGAACGCGGATGCAGAAAATCAAGTGGTTTTCTGCGGAATAATAATGACGCGCTGCGTGCGCGGGACAAAAGCATTATTATGCAATTTCGAGTTGATCGGAGCCCCGCGGTACGCCATCGACTCCGTTTTTTTCTCTCTTTTCTCGAGAGAGAGAGAGATAACGAGAATTCAGCTTTAATTTTGAGATACGTTTGATTTTGTGTGTACTCTTTGTCGTGCGATTAGCGCGAAAATTTGCACTCGTTTGCTTTTTCTATATAAACGCGAGCTGACTTTTTTCTTTTTCGCTCGATACTCAGTACGGGCGATTCGTATTAAGTAGCCACGGGAAACAAAGATGAGTATTTGGCGGATACTATTGTATACCGAAATGAGATTCGAATAACGAGGCATATACTTATCAAATGTTTATACTAAAGGACTCTATGGCAAATCGATTTTATAAAGTATAAGCATGACAAACGTCACCTGTTCCGACCGAGCATTTGTTTTTTTTTCTCTCTCTCATCAAATATTCAACGCTAATTGCGGAAAAAGTTTCGAACGATCTTCATCTATTCACCTTGACTTCCATGGATTTCAATTTGAAAAAAAAAATTGTTAAACGTCGACCGAACTGTACAAACGTTTAAAAATAAAACAGTCGAGGAATTTCTATGTGCTTTAAAAATGTCAATATCGTATCGATCTGTTATTTCAATTATGCTTGATTAACCGAGCAGCAGGTATTTCAATCGCGAGAAGGTAATAATGAGCAATTTTTTTCTTTCATAAAGAATTTGAGGAAATATTTGCCCGTATACGGTTAATTGAAATTACGCAACGATCGTATTCGATGACACTTTGCAAAGACAAGCGTCTCGGTTATTATGTCGCATGCGAGTCGTATTACCTTCATTTTTTATCATCTCGCGGAGATACGTTTATATACGTAAAGAAAGGCAAGAGAGCAAAAAAATAAATAAATAAAAAGTACATGTCAATGTTTAGTTTGATTGACCTACATTCGCATCGCGCGAGAGAGAGAGAAAAAAAAGAGTGCACAGAAAATAATGAAAAAATAAATAAAAAGAATTGGGTCTGAAAAGAGGCAATCGGGGTTATAATGTATATACGAAGCGTAAATATACGCGATGCGCAAATAACACTCGAGTGCGGAATATTCACTTATACACACGCGTTTACGATACTGTATAACAAGCGACACAATTGATGGCGCGATGCACAGCTCAATGAGGCACGCGGAGCATCATTTGCCGTCGGGATAAGAACGAAAATCCGTCGAATATATTCTTGGATCCTTCGGTTATATAGCCTGGCACGCGCTGTCATTATACAATGTAATATATCTCGATGCAACAGATCGATATCGTTCAAATATTTACCTATAAAAAATACATATATAAAGTAAAGGCGATCGGAGCAATCTGTGCTTTTAGATAATTTTCTCGATGCGTGTATGCATTATATTATTACGATACCGAACTCGCGAGTCTACTAAGTGAGCTCTGCAGCTGTATTACGACGTGTGCCTCGTCTCTCTATCTTTGTGTGCGTGCAAAGAGTCGAGCAATTGCTATCGCTGACAAATGTTCGTCTTTTGACAAGCTGTCGTTACATACTGGTTATATTATACATGTCACGTGAGTTCGGTTACGAAGGAGGAGAAAAAAAAATAAACAAAACGAAAGATCCTAGAAAGTCTTGGTGCTCTCCGTTCTTTGTATATACAGACTTTTTTGCTCCTAAGAAACACTGGACCGGATGTAGCGCGCGGATATCGGTAAGTAACGATACACATATACAACAAAGACTCACCGAGAAAAGAAAGCGACAGAAGCACAATCGCAGCAGCTTGAAACAAGTAGACGATGGGGTTGTAACAACTCGCGAGTACCGGCGAACGACGACGACGACGACGATCCATCGCGACAACGATCAGCACCCGCACAATCGGTCATGATCGGCCACTTGGGCGGACTTGGGCAGCGAGACTGACTCCGACTGCCGAGTCGAAAAAACGGGTAGCGAAGCAACTACTTGCTGCTACTACTACACAGGCTCGAAAGAGCGTAGTATATCGAAACACATGTGTGTGCACTGCGTCATTGTCGTCGTCGTCGGCAGCGGTGGCGCTTGTCGTTGTTGTGCCCGACCCCCTTCGTCTGCAGCGGTTCTGTTGTACCTCCTCCTCCTCCGATGCTTCTCTGCGGCTTCTCGGTATAATATCGGCGCGCGGCGCAGCATGATTCGCGCGAGCGTCAAACGAAAGTGAAAATTACCGCGAGTGACTCAGGCAGCTGGTATACTATGTATATGCGTTGATATGCAATGCACGTTACGGTTCGCGTACAACACACACACACACACACATAGACATATATTGGATCGTGACTTGCTCTTGGCGCATATAGTAGTCGGCCGATGCGCTCGATAAGATAAGCCACACGCTCTCTTTCTCTCTCTCTCTCTCTCTCTCTCTCTCTAATTCCTTTCGAATCGTCCTGCGCGCGGTAGGTATATACCTTTAGGTAAAATACATTGTATAAGCCAAAAAGTGAAAAGGCTCGCGCGCACGTGTTTGATCGTGCCTGCCTCAATCGTGCAGCCGAGGTATTCACCTGTACGCGCGCACTTACGGTAATACATATTATGCCCGCGATGACCCAGATTCCCCTCGACAACTTATATCGTTTATAATTCCTATACATGCACGTGTGCTATACGACGAGTACAACGAGAGACCTTCGTCGTGGCACGCGCACGCAACCATGCGGGGCTGCCACAAAAATCGATAAATCGATCTCGGGTCACGCTTACAAAAATATATGTGCCTGGAATCGTCGCGTGTCGCGTGACCGTTACGACGATCGCCAGAATTATCCCGCGCGCCAGCCAGATCCTGCCTGGTACCTGTGGAACCGGAACTGGATCCTTGGAGCGCGTCAACTCCGCACATAGATGCGTGTACATAGACCCGTAAGACGTTCGTACACACACGCTTCTTCCGCTGCCGCACCCAATAACATAATATGCTTAATTTGCACGAGGGCCTCGTCGTCGTCGCCTAGAGAAGAGATGAGCGCGCGACTCATCGGCACTGTTCCGAGAAGCGAGCAAACATATATATATGAGTATATAATTTTCAACGAGACATGAGCCGGGGCCGCGAGAGATGATAACGGCGCAAAGAGGTCGTGCGCATACGATGAGATTTTTACGAGTACGCGCTGGACGCGCGGAGTTTCCGCTTTACTTCCGAGATGAGTCATTCTCTCGATTTCGACTGATCGTCGAAACACTTCGTCGGGTACACTTGCTCCGGGTGACAAGTGGGTTACGTGCGTTTGACGCATCCTTAGGTATACATAAATCGTGAACAATGATGCATGATTTTTATCGACATCAAATTGCACTAACGAGATGAGTTGGTCGAAAATAAAATGCGTAAGAGACAAGGGGGGACGTTTATACGATCGGCATGAGCTTTTCGTCGCCTTTAGTCCAGATAGGTATCATTTTAAAGCAATCGGGCAAAAGAGATCTCGAGTCCGTTTTATTACATAGAGACACCTCGCCAGTAATTGAAAGCTTACGTTTAAATTAAAATCAAATTATAATTTAAAATAATTGATGAACGATAAAATTATATAATATTTTCTTTAATAATATTATCAATTAATTCAATATTATTATTTGATTTTAATTGAATACCTAAGCTTTCATTTACTAGTAAGTGTGGTGGCTTGAAAACTTACGACCTTTTTGCCTCTGAGTTTAAATAGATACCTTTACCGCTCTAGGGTAACGTCGTTTTTACGTGTCAGGTTTATTATATTGTGTTTGATTTCAATGAGATACAAAGCTTTATAAATATCAAGCGTACGAACGTATGGCATTCCAAAATTTGACTACCTAACGCAGGTGTCAAAAAGTCATACACATATAAAGTACACATATAAAGTACGTCCTCCGTAACATTACGATTCATCATCGTGGCAGCAGAGAGTGAGAGATGCGGGCTCGAGATAAGGCATTATTATTTCACGGAGGTGCTCTCATCTGTATACGTTATATGTATAGGTAGGGATAGAGAGAGAGGCTATATCTTATCTCTCGGCGCGAGTAAGAGTGCGAGCGAGCGACAGATAAGAGAGCCGTGTGTGTAGCGTCCTAAAAGCTAAGGTGTGCGTCGTCGCCGCCGCCACCACCGCCGTACAGTCCCAGCGGTTAACTTCTTTATTGTACATCTAGTGTAGTAGTATTTCACCGGGCACCGATTGTCCCCCCGCGGCAGTCCGACGCGCGACTCCATTACAATTGGATTCTCTCTCTCTCTCGAGGATCCCTGCGCTGACCCGACACTGAGTGCAGAGATTTATAATTTAGGCTGCGAAACTCCGTTCGATCATCATCGTCGCGAGTGATTATTAATTTGTGTGATTTTTGCTTTGCCGTGCGCAACATCCCCGTATAAAATGCGGACGTTCTTCGCCGGCGTCGAGTCGGGCGCTTTCTGCACACTGCTCCTGTTCCTGCTGATCGGTAAGTCCTACTTTTTCTTCCATCGATTTTCGTGCTTCCGGAGAGCTTTTTCTTCTCTAGCTTTTTCGGTGCCAATTTGCAATTCATTATTCGCGGCATCGATCGCAATTTTTTTTTCCTTTTTCGATATCATTATTATACAAAGTAATTTGGCGAGCTGGTTCGCGCGAGTTCTTACTCTCGAGTGCGCTACATACCGCATATCGCATATATGTATATTTTTCAAGTGACTCTTTTTACAAGAATTTCATAAAACGAGTATAACGGTGCGACGCGAGTGTGGAAATCTCGCAGATAAGCCGAAGCAGCGACCGATTCTCGGCTTCGATAGCGTCATATTTTATAATGTACGCGGCAATATATACGTATAATAATACCTGCTAACGTGTAAAGAGGTATCTGTATCGGCCACAGCCTTACACATCTCTATACGTCGAATACAATAATGTCTACAATAGATACAGATAGAAAAATATGTGCTATATTGTATTGTATATATGGGTGCGAGTCGAGCTTTATAATCTCTGCGCCTTTGCGTGCGCGTTTGTGTGCGATCGCTGTGTACACAATGTGTCATATTGGCCCACGAGTACTCTCACACACAAACATCCATACGATACTCGCACACGTGTAAAAGAGCTGCGTAGAGATTATCTGGCAGCGCGAGGACGAAATTTTTTTAAAAGCTTCCGGTTTGCCTCATTTTTTTCTTCGATGATTTACAGTTTCGTCGAGCCAAGCCCAGGAAAATGCCAAGAAGATCCTGTCGCCGAATCTCGTCGACTGCTACGAGAATCCGGATCTGGCCAAGTGGAATCTGCTGCCGCACGACCTCAACCACCTGGTCGCCATCATTCGCAAGATCGAGAACGCGCCGGGATTCGGCCTGAGCGTGCGCGACTTTGCCGGCGCTCTCCTGCATCGGTAAGGGAATCTTGTGTGAAAAAAAAAACGAAATATTTATGGTGTACCGATCACGATATTTTAATACTGACTCGAGCACGGGATCGGAAAACTATGGCAAGAGTAAAAATCAAAGAGTTAAGGTATTAAAATCGATTATTCGTTGACAAAGATCGGTGCCCTGTGCAAATAACATCCGACAATCGGATATTACACACACTCTCGGTACTCGTATACCTTGCATGACTAATTTCCCATTTTCGACTTACTTCGCGCTGACTAAATCCATTTCCGCTGGCTTAAAACCTCCTTATCGGCATCAGCGACGATGATATATACATTATAATAACAACACATCAAAGTCGCGCGCGTAATCGCGCGCAATTATAATCCCGATGTAATGTATTGTAAATGCTATACCCGATAATCTCGGTTGCGATGATCCATCGCGCGATTATTATATTATTAACAATAACGCCTAATTATAAATCTGACCAATACAATATGACTGAT
Organism: Trichogramma evanescens; assembly: GCA_902732785.1. Taxonomy (NCBI): domain Eukaryota; kingdom Metazoa; phylum Arthropoda; class Insecta; order Hymenoptera; family Trichogrammatidae; genus Trichogramma; species Trichogramma evanescens. Next base: position 11,778 of record CACVKI010145903.1, read on the forward strand.
CTGAACGATGACTGTTTGTACGATGAAAAAAAAAAACAGATTCCGCCAGGACGGCATCGTGAAGAGCCCGACGATCCACTCGCAGTCGGGCGTGCTGCCGTACGCCCCCATGGGCATGCACTTCCGGCGCCACGCCAAGACGCTGCAGGTCATCCCGGGCACGGCGGCCCCGCAGCTCGACCTCAACAGCATCACTCCCCTCGAGCGGGTGAGTAATAATATAACAAAAAATGATGCTTCGAATATATGTGCCAAATATATGCTATATATGCCTTTTTTTTGATTTTATATAGTGCTCGTTGCACGCCATGATCTCGAGCAGCATCGACAAGTACGTGCGCCAAGACGAGTCGCGCGACTGCCAACGACCCAGCAACAGCTATCAGTCGTCGTACCAGTCGAGGTCCTACAACTCGCGGCGCTACAGACGCGGCCTGTCCAAGAGCAGCGACGTCGAGACTCTCAGCGCCGACCAGATGTGAGTATAATGACAAACTTGATAATATAGCGATAAAAATAGAGGTCGGTTTACATACAAGAAAAAAGACAAAAATGCAAGTAAATATGCATAAAAATTTGTTGAAAATGAGCAAAAATAATTCAAATATGCCATTATGTAATAAATGTAATGTTTGTCGCGGGCTAAATTGAAAAATTTGTTAGGAAAAGCTTACTTGATCAACTAGAAACTAAAAACAATAATTCATATGATTCAAGTTATTGTTTTATTTACATCAGTACAACCAATTAAATTTGAAAATTGAGCAACTGCCCTTGTTTGTAAAAATATTGTTAAAATTCGTAAAAATATGAAAAATATGCAATTTCATATGCAATTTGTGCATTTGCATTTAATCCAGCTTCGAGCCGTTAATCATGTCGAACGTAATTATGCGCTATTACAGAAAAGCCCTCAAGGCTAAGAACGAGAGCGTCGACCCGGACTCGCAGTACCCGGAGCTGCCGCCCAACCATCCGCTCACGAGGAACGGCAGATACGCCCAGAACGAGCCGCCGCTGAGCAACTGCCCGATCGAGAACGGCGTCGTCAAAACACCGTAAGTACTCAATCATATCTCCTTAACGATCTACATAGTCTCCAATTGTGATTCCAATTGATCTCTTACCGATTCGGAGCTAGATGGGGATCGGTAGCCGGTGGACCTCTTCTGGCCGGCATAGCCGCGGGTCTGCAGCCCCAAACGGTGGCCGTGTCGACTCTGCTGCGCGCCCGCGTCGGCGGCGGCTTCGACGACGACTCGAACCCCATGATCACGAGCTACTCGACCGAGTCGCCCATCGAGAATCGGTACCTGGCCACCCTGGCGGGAGACCTCGCCGAGGTCGCCCTGATGCAGGGACCCCGTCTGCCGAGCATGCCCCAGGGCTATCGCATCGGCACCGAGGGCCACTGGAACTCGACCGACTCGCCTCGCTTCTACTTCCTCGAGGCCAACGAGGACCTGCAGATGACCGCCGCGGAGATCCGTGGCGACCTCGACGGCCTCGCCATCGCCGACACGGTGCTCCAGCAGCACAATCGCTACTCCGGCCTGAGACTGTCGCAGATCATCGAGATGTACTACAGCGATCGGGGCTTCTTCGACGAGCAGGTGCGCGCCTGCAATCGCAACCAGCTGGCGCAGCGACTGCTCATGGCCAACACGGACAAGCTCGTGCAGCAGGCCTACAGCGCGGCGGTCGTGTTGAGCCCCGAGCTCGCCACCGCCTTCATCACCGACGAGAAGATACAGGAGCTCGTCGGACAGGCCGTCAAGGATCTGCAGACTTTCATACGTGAGTAGTACTTTGAGTTTATTTGTAACGTTGTATATAGTGATTCGGTTTCGATGATAAAGATAATGATGTCAATTTCGCAGCGAAAATGTTGCCCAACACCTGCGAGAACAGCGCACAAAATCCTGGCCGATCGTCGATCCTCGAGACGGCCGTCGACGTGACCGTCGTCGTCGACTCGTCCTGGCCCTACGATCAACTATACTCGATCTTGTCGTAAGTACTATTTTCCATCTTTTTCGTACGATACATGTGAGAAACAACAAAATCCTTGAAATTCGAGGCTCTAGTAGCGATTGAATTTTTTGTCACTTTATCCGTGAATATGACTGCTAGTTTCGTATTTGAAAGTGCCCATAATCGTTCGAAAGTGTTTTGTGACTCTCGAATACTTGCAGAAAAATCTACTAGGATTCAAAAAATGACATTTAAATTAATTGTAATATCACACCGAGAAAAACATCTAAAAGAAAAAATAGTTTTGAATTGAAGTAATTCAACTATGATAAACGTACGAGATGTCGTGAACAAAAATTGTCCAATTTTTCGCTCCCAAGAGACCCTTTTGATCTACCAGTTCCTGATTTTTGCAGCGGAAAAGGGAAATGTTCGTGTTCAGAGGCGCTGGTATGAAAAAATAGTGTACAGCCTAAAGAGCAAAAACAAGAGAGTCTCCTTTCGGATGGGAATTTTTCATTTTTCGCGGCCGAAAGCAGTAATAAAGTTTCGCGGTGCTCAAATTTTTACGCGGCCTGCAAGAATGGCTTTGCCGATGGCGTCGTCGAGAAATTCCCCGAGCTCGGTCAAGATCCCAACTGTCTCGAGCCAGAAACAGGTGATACGTCGCTGCACTTGGCTCTGAAAGGATCGATGGTGAATTCGAGCCTGTCCCTCTACGATTTGACCCTGCTAAACGAGTTTCGACTCGAAGATGCGGCGAAACTACCCACGCACGAGGAATTTTACGAATTTGCGCGCTCGGAAAAATTGAGCGAGCTGCCCGAAGACTGCAGACGGGGTTGTGCTTTTCTGTTGTGCGACATAATGTCGAGAGGATTTTTACGGAGATGGGGACTGGTTTCTTTCATGGAGACGACGCGCTACTGGCTAATAATTGAAAGGTTCATCTATTTGGATTCGAACCGATATTTGTCCATTTGTGGTGCTCCTAAAATTCTGTATTATCTTTTTACATTTGTTTTCTTCGTTTGTGTAGTGCTATTTCCAATTATTGAATTCGTTTTGATTTGTTGTTGGTTGTTTTTCCAATTTATGTATGTTGTTCATGGAAATGGTTAGAGTTCGAAGTTTTCATTATCGGACATCTGATCATCAATCATTTTACGATGATTTTCAGCGAGTGAAACATAATTAGGCTCTTATTTCAATTTATCGAAATTCGTGTACGTCTCCGTCTCTCTTATACTGTCTCTTTCGTGCTGCCATGTGCGTGTTCGTGCGCGTCCCTCGGCGTCTAACGCCACGTAATATCTACAGTTGGAGTCGCGTTAGATTCGGTAAAGCGCAGCCTAGGAAATACGCAGCTGTGCGCTATGACGTCACGATCGGCCCCCACTTGGATGAATTTACGATTTTCATTCGATACTCTATTGTATAGATCGATGCAGCGTCACTCGAATCTCTAAAATTGTACGATGTGTCCACGCGTTCGTATGACTTTCTAATTTCCATCGTATGCACTCTGCACACAGCTGTGGTGTACAACGACTCAGTGCAAGTTCAGTCGCCGACAGTATCGCGTCGACCGCACCGAGCGATCAAAAGTGAATAAAAAATACACAAGTTTCTTGAATTGTAAGCGATTGTGTTTTGTGTGATATAACAATGGCTGCAAACGATTTTTGGGGAGATGACCATTACGATAACTTCGTGAACGATCTGAAGTGCTTGCGACAAAAGGTCAAGTGGAACGTCGAAAAAAAGCGGTTGAAGTTTCTCGATCAACTTTACGAGTCGATCCAGAATTGGCCCGACCGACGACGCGTCCATCTCCGGAACATCTTCCGCAAGGAGGACATCGGGTGTCTTCTCTGGGACTGCATCAAACTATCGGGACAACGATTCGTCTACTTTTCGGCTCGCAGCGGCTTCAGCGACAGCGAGGTCAATGCCCTCCTGGCTCGTACCAAACCACCGCCGGATGCGACTAGATGCGAGGACAAGGGCATCCGCAGGGCCATCGTCAAAAGTACGACCAGGATCATCTCCGCGCCTTTCAATTTACGCAACAGATCTAATCACGGCGCTAATCACAGCGCGAACCACAACGCGACGACCACCGGCCTCACAGATTTTCACATGGCCTCTGGTAGTAGCAGAAGACAGGATGACATCGCCGAAAATACTCGAGGCCGGAGCGCGCTGCAGTGGGCCGTGTTGAATCTGCTGCCGGACAGGATGGATATACTCACGATGTGTGGCGCCGATCTCACTAGCTTCGTTTTCCCGACCGAGAGCGAATTCATCGAGAGTCTACAATCTTATAACAGCCTCGAGGCAGCGTCTAAATTGATACTGGCGTCCGGTCTGCTGGTAGTCGTCGAACGCCTCGAACGCAGAGGATACGCGATGCGGCGAGACGACGCCTTGACGATCATGAAGCTGTTCGAGAGGTACGAATTGTTCGAGCGAAAGAAGCGAGCGACTCCTCTTCAAGCGTTGGGCCTTTCGAGCTGTTGGCACTCGGACGTAACGTTCGTTAAAAAGGCCAAAGAGATGAAGATAGGCGGGGACCTGTCGCTCAACGATCTCATCCGGCTGCGACCCGAGCAGGCGGACGAACGAGGAGTCGCGTATTCCGACTACTTCCAGTTCGCCAAGTCGAAAAAATTGCTGCAGCTGCCCAGAGACAGCCAACGGGGCTGCGCCGTGCGTCTGTGCGAGACGATGGCGAGAGGATTCTTCCGACGCTGGGCGCTGAATGCCTACCTGGAGCGCACGGACAACTGGTTGTCGATCGACTATTGCAAGACGTACATCAGCGGCTTTCGGAACGAAAGTCTGTACCATTATGCTCGCCACAAGAGCTTCTTTGATGAGCCTATTTTTTCACATTATTTGTATCGTTTTGTTTTTATTATTTTAAGCATCTTTTTAGTTTATTGTTACATCTATTCTATAATATTTAATTAAGTAAATAAATTGATTAAAAAAATAATTTTCGATTTTTCTTTTGATAAACATACGATCACATTATAATAATTTAAGATTCGCCTAAAATGATGCAATTGAAATGTCATTTTACGAAAAATAGTAGATTTTACTGAAGGTATTAATGTCCAAAAAGAGAGTCGGAGAACAATTTCGTATTATTTCGACAATATCGAACAAATATTATTTACAAAAATCTATGATATTTCGTCCTCTGAAAAACAAAAATACTCCTATAAAAATACTTATCAAATCGATGTTATTGGTACTAGGATAAATAATTACCAACGTGCGTTAGTAGTAAAAATCTCAATCGTCACTTTAGCTTCGAATTTCAAGGATTTTTTGTACAAAATCTCTCGTAAGTGTAACTGGCTCACTATCGCGATTACTTTATACAAGATATATGGTAACACGTTTTCTTCTCAAACGCACAAAAATAGGCAACTGCTCGGCAAGCTCGACATCAGCCCGTTCAGCGGCAACTTCAGCATCGTCAACGGCGCCGACGGCAAGATCCTCGTCGAGACCAGCAACGTCATCACCGACCTGCAGAACTTCAACAGGACAGTCTACGATCAAAGTAAATGAGAAACTAAATACGATACAATTTCGTCAAAATAAAATTACCTTGACTAATTGACATTATTATTATTCTCCAACAGTGACCAACCGCGGCTTCGACGTGTCGACGGCCCTGCGCAGTCTGCGCAGCATCCAGAACGACAAGCTGAACGAGGAGAGGCGGGTGGGTCGCGCGGGCGGCCAGTCCGACATTGCCCTGTTCCTGACCTACGAGACGCGCCCGTCCCAGCAGGACAAGGACTACCAGATGAAGGTGCTGAAGGAGATGCACGAGCGAGCCCCGGACGCCGTGGCGCTGTTCCTCACCGCCGGGGCCAAGAGCCGCTGGGAGGACTATGTGCTCGACAAGCGCGAGGACATCTTCCAGCTGCCCTCGTTCTCCAACGCCAACGAGCAGTACCAGCTGGACGGCCTGGTGGCGCGCGTCAAGCGGGTGCCCCGCCGCCTGATCAACACCCGCTGCGGCGCCGACTACGACGAGTCGGCGAGCGGCGGCCAGTCCAAGGAGCTCAAGGCCTACGTGGGGCCCAACGGCCAGCACGTCTACCGCATGCATCCCAACTACTTCAAGTCGGACGACAGCAACAATCCGCCGGCCATCATCGTCAAGAACGGCGACGGCTCGGTGCCGCTGGAGATCTGCTCGGCGCGCAGTCTGGAGGCCCTCAATCAGACGCAGGGCGCGGACAGGCCCAACTGCGAGACCAACACCCACGTGGTCAAGATGAGCTGCGACGGCGCCTACTACCTGCACGAGTGCCAGCCCTACTACGTGTCGGTCAGGCCCAAGATGGCCGGTGGCTCGGCCAACAGGAACGCCCTCTGCACGAGACGTGAGTTTTGCTGATAATTATCTGTTGTGATAATTTTCATCGTTTATTTATTTCGTTTTTCGTTTTGCCTCTTACAGCGGAGCTGTGCCGATACCCCGACGACTTGGCCTACACCGTGCAATTCGAGTACCTTGTCTGCAAGAGCTCGGCCGGCAAGGCTCTGCTGCTCAGTCCGCTGCTGCTCCTGCTTCTACTGGCTCGGATATTCTGATGAGGGAGGATAACAGTTCATTATACGATTTAGGTTGACGCTCTCGCGCGTGACGTCCGCCGATTCAGCCCACTGCCAACGACTCGAGTTGCCCGTCCACGATGCCGATCGTGCACCGACAGCTCGAAACTCGACAGTATATAATTGTAATAATCCTGCAGTCGATCAGTCATTACGTTTATTATACCGTTTTTTTTCCTTCTTCTTTTTTATATATTTATATTATGTAGTTGTGTCGAAGCGCTTTTTATTTTATACAATAAGAAATGAATTTACCATTATCGATAGTTGTAACTCAATACAAATAATTGTATGGAGAAGCAGAAAGTTACTGAAACAATTGAAAATATTAATTACTCTGTACTTGGCGTTGAATTATTTTTAATTTTACTATTGAGGTATTAAATTTAGCTTTCGATTGATATCGTTGAGAGTTGCAATTTGACTTTCAATTGAATAATTTCAATTGATTGGAATGAATTTTTAGTTAATTAAATGCAACTCTGCTCCTTACCATAATTAAGACACACGTTGTACAAATTTCACACTTTTGAAACAATGACATTTTTTGTTAATGCATTAATTAAAATTCACGATCTAGACTCTACTCGATTATGTTCAACTATTACACTTTAAGTAGCAATTAAATACAAATAAAAAAACATGTATTTTTTATGTAAATTAATCATTTTAATAAAACCTAAACAAAGATATAACGTTTTTTTTACCCAAAGGGTTGACATATTCATACTGAATGAACCATTTCACAAAATATTTTTTTTCCGTTTGGCAAAAAAATATATTTTTTCACATGCATTTGTTGAATACGATATGATCATAAAATCTTTTGAAAATTCTTTTCATCTAAATATGTTCCATATATTTTTGTAAAAACTTTACAATGACTGAATAAGCTAGTTCGCTTTGACACATCGAATCACAAGAAGAAAAATCTACTTGGGTCAAATTCAAGTGAATCTTGAATTGCTCCGAGAAAAATACTTTAGAAAAAATTAATATACACTTTACAACGAATTTGTTTCAAAGTTTTTAGTTTTAGAAGACCAAATGAATTCCGTGAAGAAATCGTCGCCAATATGTAATAATTTTAAACTAATTTAAATATTTTAATAACAATAAATGGACAGATAAGTCGGTAACTTCATTGTAAACAATATAATTATAATCAATTTTCACATTGTCCCTCAAACACTGATCATGTTAGAGTAAAAGCAAATTACTTTGAAGTTGTCTTTCTCGACGAAACCAGCCATAATACCAAAAGATAAATTTTACTCATTCAATCCCCGTGACCATAAATGGAAGAATTCATCATTTATTTTAAGCACTGAAATGAATAAAAGTGATAAGAAATCCGAAAAAGTTGACTCAAATGATAATTTAAGTGAAAGCAATATTGTTGTTTCGGACGACAAAAAATACGTTTGCGATATTTGTCAGGAGGCATTTGCATTAGATTCAAGTATGATAACACACCGAGACACGATTCATAATGACGAAAAAAATTACGTATGTGGCAGATGTGACAAGGAATTTGAGTTCCGAAGTCATTTGAGTAGACACCAAATATCAGAACACAAAGTCCGAAAAGATTTTGATTGTGACAGATGTGAGAAGCAATTTGTGAAAAAATCGAGTTTATTTACGCATCAAAAATTAGTACACAAAGATCGCGACGATTTCTCATGTAACAAGTGCGAGAGGAAATTTGAAAATAAATTAACTCTACTTAAGCACAAAAAAATATTTCACGAAATTTTTAAAGACTACTTATGCGAAAGGTGCGCCAAGAGATTCGGAAATAAACGGAGTTTGCTTATGCACATAGAGACAGCCCATGAGGGCCGCATGGAGATATTTATAAAACGATCGCACTTGCTCTTGCACAAAAAGACAGTACATCGCGTTCTCAGAGATTACTTATGTGACAATTGCGGGAAGAAATTTACACGAAAATCGGGTTTGCTCTTGCACCAAAAAGCAGTGCACGAGGGTCGCAAAGATTTTGCATGCGACAAGTGTGGACAAAAATTTGGATATAAAGAGAGTTTGCTAAAACACCAAAAGACAGTACACGAAGGTTGCAAGGATTACTCCTGTAACAAATGCGAGAAAAAATTTGGACGAATTTCGAATTTGCTCTGCCATCAAAAGGCAGTCCATGAAGGTCGCAAAGATTTTGCATGTGATAAGTGCGAGAAGAAATTTGTACTAAAATCGCATTTGGTCTCCCACCAAAGGGAAGTCCATGAAGGTCGTAAGGATTATGCATGTAACAAGTGCGAGAGGAAATTTGGAAGAAAAAAGAATTTGCTCACTCACCACAGGACTGTACACGAAGGCCGCAAAGATTTCACATGCGACAGGTGCGAGAAGAAATTTGGACAAAAAGCGAATTTGCTCAAACACCAAAGAACAATCCATGAAGTTTACAAAGATTGAGGACAGCACAGTTGCGAGAAGAAATGATGATTAACGATTGTAAATATGTATAGATACATATTTTCTCCATAACTTCAATGAAAATTGTGCTAAAATGATTGTGTATCATCTGAACCTCGTGTGCCTATCATAACACCTTTATATACCGATATTGTGGTTTTTGGGCTGCTTGATTGATGGAAATTGATAATACATGTCCTATTGAAAAGTTTTGATAAATTGGTGGACAGACTTATTTCTGCTACGAGGGACGCGACCAGTAATAACAAACGTGATCTATCAAAAAAAAACCAATGTGCAAAGCATTGATTAATTTAATTTAAACCATAATTGTTTTCGAAATTTCTTTAAAATTAGTAAAAGCCTTAGCATAGTTGTTTTCAAAATGAGTGAGCAGCAAATAAAAGTTCGCGCGGGGCGGCACTTTTTCAAATCCACCACTGGAGAGGAGCACTTGAAAATTGACAAAATTTCAATCAAAATTTTTGTTGCGATAATTTTGTGGCAGAGTTTATGAGTGAGCGTTAATTCTGTCCATTCCAACAGAGTATAGTGAAACGTGCATAAGCATATAGGAAATTTCGGCGCTCCATCGAACCGAATTAACACTGATCACCCAGTGCAGCATAATATTACTACCATAACTCCGAAAACGTATGAGCTTCATATGGTCGCCCACTTTCGGAAACGTTTCTTTCGTGTAGCGTTGTGTATCTCTCTCTTTCTCTAGCCTAATAAATATCTATGTATCTATCTCTCTATCTCTCTTTCTCTTGCTCTTCACACGTGCGTCGCGTATACAGTCGGCATATATAACTCTTTATAGTTCTGTTACTACAATTATCTGTCGTTTCTATGATGTCACGAACCCACCTCCATCTCCGAATCTATTACATACAGGCGGTCCCACTACGCTAGATTTACGCTTTTCACTTCGTTACTTGTGCCTCTCATATAGATCCATCCACGTTTTCATTATTCTGTACATAAATCGTATACAGTGTATGCGATTGCGTACACGGGTCAGTACACGTTACGGCGCGGCTGCGTACACATCTACGAAGATCGCAGTGGGCCGCACAGCGAGTGATTTTCGTAAAAATAAATCAAACGATATCTTAAATTATTATATCAATTGTATTTGTGCGTGAGTGAACGATGGATGAACTTCGAGGCAGAGGTCAAGTGCTACCTCTTCAAGAAAGCTCAAACTTAAAAAGATGGACGAGTCTGCGTTCGAAAGTCAATTGGAAGATTAAAAGAGAGCGATATGAACTTCTCGATAAACTTTGTTACTTGATCAAAAATTGGAAGGGCCAATTTCCGAATCTCCGAGACATATTTCGAAAGGATGAAATCGAGCTTCTTCTCTCGGATTGCTTGAAGTACGAGGACGACGGACGTTCCGATCGTTTCACTGAATTCATCGCGTTCGTGGCTTGCCGCGGCTACAATGACAAGCCCAAAGTTCATAAAAACAACAAGCCGCGGCGGGGTCGTAACAAACGAGTCCGCGAGCTTATTTCAGACAACAACATCGCCCCTAAGATTTTTGAATATGTGAAATGCACCGACGGATTTGAGCCACTTTTTCACACGGCCTGCATTGCCGGCCTCGTCGACGTCGTCGAGAAATTCCTCGAGCTCGGACAGGATCCCAACTGTCTCTCGCCAGAAACGGGCGATACGCCGCTGCACTTGGCTCTGGTCGGCGGACACAAGGAGGTGGTCGAACTGCTTCTGAGAAACGGCGCCGATCCAAATTTGGGAAACGCAAAAGGAGCGACCCCACTGCAGGCGATGTGCAAAAAACTCGTTGCCTCGTCGGACTTGGCCAAGATATCCTTCAAGGTCAATGGCGAAATCGATCGGATGGTACGGGTCGGCGTTCGGGATGAGTTGGACGACGAACCATTGCACAAGTCGGTGCTATCCGAGCTTTTTGACATTAAGAAATTCATCGAATTACTGCTGAGAGGAGGGGTGGATCCGAATTTGGGTGACAAGAAAGGATTGACACCGCTGCATATTATTTGCAACCGAAGACACGACGATGACCTGGCGAGGCTATTTTTTCACATTAACGATAAATTCAAGCATGTGGTGCAGGTCGACGTGAAGGACAAGTGATTCAAGCAAATTTCGTCGATTTACTCTTGGATCATGGGGCCGATCTGTCTAGCTTCGTTTTCCCAACCGAGTACGAATTCATCGAATGTATTGAATCCAACAAAAGCCACGAGGTCGAGTTTAAATTGATACTGGCGCCTTGTCTGATGGTAGTCGTCGAACGTCTCGAAAGCAGAGGATACACGATGCAACGAAGCGACGCCTTGACGATCAAGAAGCTGTTCGAGAAGTACGAATTGTTCAAGGACGAATTAATTATTCGTCCTTGTACCCATTGCTCTACCTTTTTTTCGTTATTTATATTATTTCGTTCCTAACAAACATTGCCACGACGGCAAGGAGTTCGCTAAAAAAGGAACGAAGATAATGATAAATTCGAGACTGTCGCTCTACGACTTGACCCGACTACGACCCGACGACGAAACGATTCTTGGAGCGCTGGACAGTCATGGAATCTTCATTGGGGCGAACGCTCCACTGGCTGCCGTTTGGGCTCGGTAAAAGATGCACCGACGCGTTACCGAACGAACAATTGTACCGCGAAAAAATTAATGTCATGTTATTTTTTTTATTTATAGTGCTACATGTACCCTTATTCGTTTCTGCCAACCTGGCCCTTTTATGTTTGTATTTCAACTTATTTAAATAAATAACAACGACAAACACGACTATCTTAAGTAACGGATCTTGAATAGTCTACTCATTACTATATCATCTCATGGAGGCCAAAGTTATTTATACACATATCCAAAATATAAATCTGTGGTGGAAAGGGAGAACCGACCAACTCCATTTTTTTCGATATCGAGTTTATGCCATAAAAAAACTATGTTTAAGTGTAAACTTTGATGTGCAAATGCCAGAGAGTCCGAAAATTTAGTCTATCGCTTGGTACAGCGCAATGCCAAACCGACCAAGTCTATTTCGTGACAAACGGTGACCGGCCAAACCGACCAAGTCCACCTGTGCGAGCCCTAAAACGCGATATAGAGTCTAGTTTGGTTTTAAAATGATAAAATATGATGTTCAAACACTGTGCATATCAACTCTCACGTTATTGGAAGCTGCCAGAGTAAAATAAGGCTAAAAAAAATTAAAACATTTTTCTAGGTAG
>CACVKI010145903.1:24131-49288 GCA_902732785.1 Trichogramma evanescens
TGGCATTTTGATACGTTTTATGAGCTATTTTTTCAAGTTAGAAACATAATAACACGTAATTACTACAAAACCCACAAGAAACATTCATTTTAAAATGCGCAATTGCCGCGAAAGTGGACTTGGTCGCAAACCGTTTCCCGGCAAACCAACCAAGTCCACCTAATCTGGCTCCGCACCTACGCTATCAATTTGATAGATCCACTGGTCAAAAGATATCTCATAATAGGTTAAAATATCACGGGTAAAGAGCTCTAGTCATCCGCGTCTATAGCTACGCGTTCATACGCAACTTTAAACACGTTTTTCTCGAAAACACGAAAAATGGAGTTGGTCGGTTCTCCCTTTCCACCACAGAAATATAAATGAAAAATTATTCCAAAGCGTTGATGAAACAGTTCAAATACTCGAAAAACAATCGCTTGTAATTAATCATTCTGTGATGATTTGAAGACTTTTCATTTTATAACTTTTGTTTCTCGAAAGCAGAAAGTTACTGAAACAATCGAAAATATTAATTACTCTGTAATAGGCGTTGCATTATTTTTAATTTTACTATTGAGAATTAAATTTAGCTTTCGATCGATTTCGTTTAGAGTTGCAATTTAACTTTCAATTGAATAAGTTCAATTGATTGGATTGATTTTATAGTTAATTAAATGCAACTGTGCTCCTTACCATAATTATAAGACACACTTTGTACAAACTTCACACTTTTGAAGCATATTATTTCTGTTAGTGCATTAATTAAAATTATATTTATTATAAATAAAAATAAACCTATTTTTCATATTAAATTAATCATTTTAATAAAACCTTAACAGAGATAAAACATTTTTTTCTATACAAAGGGTTGACATATTGATACTGTATGGTCCACTCCACAAGATATTTTTTTCACCGCAGCTCCGATGCCAACCTATTTTTCAAAAAAAATGACAGTTAGTAATGAAGTTATACACAAAATTGCCCGTTTATGAAACAAATGACTCACTTTGAAAGGAAAATATTGGTCGTCCCTGTGACCAAGCCCCAAGGCACCGTATCTGTTACGGCCCCACATAAACAGATGTCCTTGATTTGTAATAGCTCCCAGATGACTAATGCCACAAAATATTTTCTCAACTTTGATATCTGGTTCATAGGCGTTAATTCCAAATAATGGTTTTGGTATCATTGTAGGCTTGAGTACTCTGTTAGCCTTGGGCCCAAGACCCAAGAGACCAAATCCCCAAACATATACTTCTCCTTCATCTGAAAATATTATTTTCATCTATAGAAATTGACACAAATATTTATTTACTCTCAAATTATTCAAAAATGTCTGTACCGTTTAACACCATGCAAAAACTACCACCAGAAGCTATATCTTTTATCGAGCCAAGCTCTTCACAGAATTTTAATTCTGTGGCTATATTAATTTGTTGATTGTCTCCACAAGGCAACTGAGAATATTCTGCATTACCCCATCCAAAAACTTTTCCCTTATCTAAAAATAATGTAATAAAAATTGTATAAAAATTTTAGAAGTCATAAATTTAGAGGCTTGTGCATAGTTTTCAAATACCAGATAGTGCAAGTACGCAGTCAGCTGCAGAAGTAACTTTAATTATTTTTTCTCCGGATAAATCTCCTTTTACCAATGATGGTCTATATTCATTACGATAATGTGCCAGTCCAGTTTGTCCATCTGCTCCCCAACCAAAAGTGTACACTTCTCCATTATCTGTCAATAGCATGCTATATTCAAGAAATATAAATTAATATCAATGGTCAAGATCATCATCACATGAATTAAGTTAAGAAATACCTGTGATCTTGTCCAGCAGATACAGATTTGATGCTACATCCTTTAATATTTGGTATATAATTTACAGCTTTACTTTTTAAATATTCTTCATCTTCTACAATAGGCCTGCCACACTGTCCATAACCATTGTGTCCTAAAGCATAAACACCTTCGTCTGTCAATACAAGTAAATGTGCCCTTCCTGCAGCCAAGCCTAAGACTTTAGCAGTTTTTCCTTTAAGTGGAAGGAATATTGGTCTAGGTTTGACAACAATGGGTATTTTTAACTTTTCATCTGTAGGATGATACCCTAAAATTTGAAACAAATGTTATTAAAGTGTCAAATTAGAACTTTATGTAGAATATGCAAAATGTAATTTACCCAGTTGAGAGTCTGAATTGATACCGCTTCCATAAAGAATTCTGTGATCATTTGATTTTACAGCAAACGCTGTAAATCCATAACCACACACTACGTCTGTTACCTTGCAGTATTCTCCAAAAGTTAATCTGTGTGGTTTGCTGCAGTAACTTATGTTATTTTCAGCATAAGTTAGTCTTTTGACAGTTCCTAGAGCTCCATGCTCGTGCAAACCCCAAGCATAGACTCTGTGATCACTCTTCTTAGTTGTTGCAAAGTCATAAACTAGAAAATTTTAATAGATTTAAATTTCTCACATAATGACTTGACATGAAAATGAAGGTAATATTCTATAAACATATAAGAAGTATTTCAGGATTCTGTGATATTTGTACATACCAGGTAAATCTTTTAATTTAAGTTTTTTTGGTATTTTTTTTCGGGGTCTTTTAGGCTTCGTGGACTTATTTTTGGTCTTACTAAATTTTGGTACCACTCGTTTTGCAAAAACGCGAGTTGCAAAACTTCTACACACATTAAAAAACATTTCTGACAAAATAATTTATCGGTTATAGTTCATCGTCTACCGGCTAGTTTATGTGACGAGATATGTCGTCTGCCCGCAGCGCACATGTGTTTACAGATTTTCATCAGCTGTTTTTGTCATAATTCACGACCACGTGAGAGACTTGCGGAATTAGCGAAAATAATTATATTATTTTTTTTTACAAGTCCACAAATGGCTCAAACAATTACCTTTTACTTGCGGAATTCGTCTCTAGCATCATTTTTACTTGCAGAGGCCTCGTTTATTAATTATTTGCACCCCTGGGATTGAATCCCACATACGGATTTTTTGAATAAATTGACATTTCACAATTATTAAGAAGTAATATTTTTATTCAAAAATGTATCAATAAATTTTTATAATCACCGGTTTTATATCAATACTGACAAATATTACATCTATTTAATTCTTACTTTATAAAATATTGTATTGTACAAAATAAAAGCTGAATATAAAACAATTTTTTTTACATACATTGGTTGATTAGGATATGATTGCAACATTTTTCGATCAACTCTTATCATCTAAATATATTACACATAATTTTGTAAAAACTTTACAATAACTTAATGAGCTAGTTATGTGTTTAAAAAATTATTTAATTTATATACAAAATATATAACTACTTATTTTATACACAATAATTTCAATGTACATTTTTAATGTAGTAATAGGAAACGCAGTCAAATTATTCAAAATCACAGAAATTTTGACCCCTTCAAGTTGTAAAAATTTTAGAACCTTCCGGTAGAATGGCGTCCTCATCAACTTCAGTCAAAGTTACGGAAAGTGGCAGTAGCAAAGGCATGAGTACTTCCTGAGAAACCAAGTGTTGTTGACTCATAGTACCATCAGGTTTAGTTATTGTTATAATATTCTGCGGTTTAATTATTTGAAGTCTTTGCTCTTGATCATGTTCAATTATTATCTGCTGAGTCTGCTCCTCTAAAGCTGTTCCAATGATAATGTGCTGTTGCTCTGACTGCTGTAAATCCTGCAGCTGATCGAGATGCTGTTCTTGTTCCTGAACTTGATGCTGTTCAGATTGCTGCTGCGATTGAATCATGAGCCTGCTCGATGACGCTTGTAACAGGTTCTGCTTGCATCTTTTGCTATGAGCGTACCTGCTCCCATTATTGTTGAACGTTCGGTCGCAAGTAGGACACGCATAGGGTCTTTGACCAGTATGAATAAATATGTGCTCCTTCAATGACTTCAATCTTCTGAAGTGTTTCGGACACTCATTGCAATGGTATTTAGCTTCTCCAGTATGAGAAGTTAAGTGATTCGCCAGCGTATCAGCCCTGGCAAAGGCTCGAGAACAATATTGACAAATGTAGGGTCGCTCTTGCGTGTGGGTGCGCATATGCATTTTGAGATACGCATTCGTAGTGAAGGGTCTCGTACACACTTGACAAACGTAGGGTTTGATGCCATTGTGCGCTCGCAAATGGGCGACAAGAGTAGTGTATTGAGTAAAACTTTTCGAACAAACTTCGCAGAGATATCTCTTGGGATAATCTGCATCTTTTGGTTTTTTAGCGGGCCGATCGTGTCTGGTTATATGATTGTTCAACTGCTCTTCTTTGATAAAGCGCTTGGGACAGCGTGGACACTTGTACGGCTTGATCATATTGTGTTTAGCTACGTGTAGTTTCAAGTCCTCACGACGAGAGAATTTTTGAGGACACATGTCACAAAGATACTTTTTACCCTCATGGACCTAGAATATCAAAAATTAGTTTAATTTTAGGAATTCAAGATGTATTTTCAAACAGAATTAAATTAAGATATGCGTAAAAAAATACCTGCAAATGACGTAATAAACCTTTGCGGGAAGTATATTCTTTATTACATAAATGACACTTTAATCCAATAATATCTGTTCTTCTTTTTCTCGGCATTTTTTCTATTTTTTTATCTTCAGTTCGGTTTTCAATATCTCTCAAATCTTCTTCGGTCAATATACCTTCAACAACATGTTTTACTCTATGTTTTTTCAAAGCTTCGTTACTTTCAAAAGTATCTCCACAAAGATTGCATTTTCTCACTTGATCTGGATTCTTTTCTGAACATTTGTCGTAGTGAGCTTTGAGTTTGTCCTTTCTAAAGAACTTGACATTACAAATGTCGCATTCAAAGTTTGGCTCGTCGTGCAGTAATTGATGTCGCAGTAATGACTTTTTAGTACTGTAGCGCTTTTTACATGTTGGACATTCGTGTATATCCATCAGCCAATCTCCGCTATTGAAGTTATCGTCGTCGTCGTCATCGTCTAAATTTTCTCTGCTTTTCGGCACATTGTTCATTTCGTGTTGCTCCAAATGTTCTTGCTCTGCAGAAGCTTGCATTTCGACTTCCTTATCATTCTTAGAATGAAAACTGGCGTGTTTGGCGAGAGACTGTTTTGATGGAAATTTATCATTGCATACATCACATGTATAGACTTTCGAAGTCAGATGAATTTTTTTCGGCGGCTGAAAATTTTTTTTTCATTATTTTCAAAATTGTTATGACAATAAAATTGATTAATAATTTTCATAAAAATCTTACCGATCCCTCTATCTTAATAATGGAATTTTGCATAGGCTTTTCTTTCAGTTCTTCTTCTTCTTCTTCATCTCCTTCTTCATCGCCTTTTTGGTTTAAATCGTCAGTCAGTTTATTGATAATTTTCTGAGCGGCTTTGGCTGCAACTCGCGTTAATCTTTTATTCGGATCGTACTCCTTACCGTGCACCGTAGTTTTATGATTAGTTGCTATCAAATGATTTCGCAGAGCTAATTCATTACCAAATATCTTGCCACATTCGTTACAACTATTTAGTTGAGAGAAAAAAATGGCAATTTAAAAAAAATTACATCTTTCCAGTCTTTTCTTAATTAATTTTAACTTACCCAAAACCTTTCATATTATGCTGTTCTTGCAGATGTTTGTTCAAAGTATCTTTTCTGGAGAATGTTTGAGAACATATTTTACAGCTGTACCGATGAGACTCTAAATGCTTAGTGAGTGATTTCTGTTGTGTGAAAAATTGAGGACAATGAGGACATTTTAAATTACAATTTTCTGAGAAATCTTTTTCTGTCAAATATTTTTGATCATCAGAATTTTCTGAAAAAGTAAAGGTTTTGCATTATTATAATTCCTATTAGAATTATATTAATTAATTTTCATAACTAATTTTCATTATAAAATGATAAACTTACCAGGCAGTATGTACTCAATACTGTTGTTAGTGTCTTCTTTTGGAATTAATCCTTCTAAAACATGTTTGGATTTGTGCTCATTTAAGCTTTCAATTGAATCTTGCTCATCTCCACAAATCTCACATTCTATTTTGCCATGTGTTTTTGTCAAAGTCTGGTCATTATCATTAGTATCGCTATCAAAATCTGTATTGATACTTTGATGATATTCGGAAAAGTTTAAGATACCATCATCCTCTTCAAATGGAACTCCTGAAAACTTTCCTTCCTCTTCGTGTTGCTTCAAATGTTTTTTAAAAGATATTATGTACAAATATTCTTTCCCACAATGTGGACATTTATTTTGACATTTGCCATTTGAAGGTTTGTTTTGATCATCGATATCTTGAACTTTCATTGCTACATCAAATGTTTTTCTTAATTCTTCATGAGAACTCATATGTTCTTTAAGTAACTCTTTTGATTTGAAATGTCTATCGCAAACATAACACATAAAAAATATATTATCAGATATTTTCACTTGCAATTTTTTTAATCGTAAACTGAGGTTCAAGTCTTCATAATAATCTTCTTCATTAGATTGCAAGCAACCTTCTTTTCCTTCAGATTGAATAAGCCTGCCATTTTGACACATTTGATCTGATACAGTTTCTGTCATTTTTGCATCAATCACCATTTGATTATCAGTTGTCTCGTTCAACAATTCATTTTGTTCCAACTTGATCTCAACCTGGAATAAAAATATTTTGTAAAAAATGCCTAATTTTAAATAAAATCAACAATCAATAAGCCTACCTGTGAGTTAAAGTCTGCATCCTTGTGTTGAAAATCACAAACTTGTGACTCCATAACATAATTATGTTCGTGTATAGCCAGTCTTGTTTGCTCGTTCATTTCACTGAACATAAAATCTTGCAACTCTTGTGTCTCAAAAGAGTGATTATCGTTAGAAACTGCAATTTGCATAATTTTATGACCCTGCTGTTGGTGTTGAATGTCGATATTCTTATTTTGAATGTGCTGCTGATCATCTTGATAAGCTACACTCGTATGTTTATGCAATACACTGCTTTTGCCATTGCAATCGTTGTGGATAATGTGGGTGTGCATGTGGTTGGTTTCTTGGTTCATGAACATATTTGCAGGGGTCATTACGTGATCAGTAGTTGCATGTGTCATGTTGACGTTCTCAAAGAAAAGGTCGGCCTTTAAAAATCGTTCCCTCAAAACGGCGTCGGCTTGCTGCACTTGAATCTTGAACTTGTAAGCCATATCGAGCTTGTTGCTGCAGTCCACGCAGATCTGAGCGGGCAGGCCATCGCCGAGTAGCATCTACATTAAATAACAAAGAATCGCAAGAAATGAATCTTTCGGAACGAGAGTGACGCAAAGTAAATTAAAAAAAAAAAAAAACGTCAAGAAAAGCCTAACCTTGACGTTGGCTAAGCTCATAGCTTTGTCGGCCAACGACTGGTTCTCGTAAGCCAGGGCGTGAAAGAGCTGGTGAACGGCCGGTTGCTCGACGAGGTCGGCCAAGCAGACGCGACAAATCCCGTCCGTGGAGTTCGAGACTGCAGCCAGCTGAGCGTCCAACGACGACGGCGACGTCGTCTCCCCGGGCGCGGACGTCCTGCGGACCACCGTCGTCGTCGTTGAAGAAGATGACGACGACATTTCCACGACGACGCCGTCCATGTTTACATTTACACTACACTTTATACCGTATATTACACCGCGCACACAGTTGCAGAGTACGCGATCGGTTCAGTGCACCCGCGAACTGCACCAAGGAAAGAGGCTTCTCTCTCTCTCTCTCTCTCTTCCTCTGGCAAGTCCGACAGCGACTGCCCGTAGCCACCAGGCACTGTATATAGCTTATCAGTGTTAGGTATATGATAATCATCACAATAATAAGCTGCTGCTGCGCGAACTACGCCTGCGATGCTGCACTTGCAAAAATTGACATCGCGCGTAGTTTCCGCTTGCCGACGACAGGTGGCGTCGAGTAGCGGTCGTTCGTCAAGTTGTATTTTAAAACGGATCGTGCGTACATCGCGAGATGACAGTTGTGGAATTCGTCGATCGTGACAGATGCATCATCATTCACAATCGTGGCCCGCACGAATCGTTATTGCTCCATCGATTCGAGACGCGGCGGCGTTGACAATGAGACATCACGGCATTGATCGTCGCGCACGTGCCAAGAAAGAAGAAAAGAAAAAAGAGGAAAAAAAACTGACAATTAGCTCTGGGTGCGTGTTTATATTTACGCCCGCTGCACAGTGCGATCAGCTCGCGAGCGGATATCGCGCATCGTCCTCAGTTAATTTCGTTCGATCGTCGTCGTCGCGTGGATCGGCCGTTTTTTAAAACGAAACGTGCGAATACTACGAGTGCAACGGTGTCTGTGTATAAAAAGGTAGGACGATGTCGAAGCCGACGGTGGGCAGAAGCAGAAGCACCGACAGCGAGGACGACGACAAGAGCATCATGAGCGACGGCGGCGACTGCCCGACCATCGCCGCCGACAAGCCGGACGACGATCGACGTTTCGAGTATTTGGAGCGACCCAAGAAGGCTCTCTGCGATAGAAAAAATTACAGGTGTGTATCGAAGTTCAAAAATCGACTGCATATATTATATACGACGTATTACCTCTATAATATGGTTTGTTTCGTGTAGAGCCATCAAATTAAATAATGGCCTGACGGCACTGCTCGTTTCGACCTTGAACTTGGGCGAGGATGACGAGAACGAGAATCATCGGGTGGACGCTCGAATCGACTCTGCTACGGTGAAGAAATTGTCATGCTCATCCCCGTTTTGTTGTTGTTATAATTTTTCACTATATCACTTGCCTTGCTCGGAATGCGTGTCGTTATTCTAACGTAAAAATTAAAATTCCATGCAGTTGGCTGAAAATTATCGTGATCATGCACCGACGACCGAAATCAATTGCCCTGGAGACGAGCGGGTAAGCCGAAAAAAATTGATATCTTTTTTTACGAATATAAAGGATAGTAATTGTTATAAATAAATGTGATAATAGGCAGCTTGCGCGCTGTGCATCAACGTGGGCAACTTCAGCGATCCCCGAGAGGTTCAAGGACTGGCGCACTTCCTCGAGCACGTCATAAGCATGGGCTCGGCCAAGTATCCCGAGGTGAGCATCGTAAATAAACTTGCACAAGTATATAATTAATTATCAATAATAATATTCAAAATTTATACAGGAAAACGAATGGGACCGATTCATCCGTGGCAGATGCGGCTCCGCGCACGCCGACACGTCGCGCGAGCGCACCAAGTTTCACTTTCAGATTCACTCGGCGCATCTGCAGCCGGCCCTCGACAGGCTGGCGAATTTTTTCATCGAGCCTCGGCTGGCGAAAGACGCGCTGATGCGCGAGCGCGAGTCCGTCGACAATGGTAGGTAATCGCGATCGTGCACCTGTGCGACGATTGATTTTTGTCTATATTTTTACTGGCGCGCGACAGAATTCCACATGGACCTGATGAGCGACGGGAATCGGCTCAATCAGCTGGTGCGCAGCGCCGCGGCGACAACGACTTCCGCCGACCGGGACGCGACGATGAATCCCGCGGCCAAGTTCTCTTGCGGCAACGCGGCCACCTTGCGCGACAGCCTCGATGAAAATAGCTTGTGCTCGTGGCTCAGGTCGTTTCAACAGCGACACTACTCGGCGCAGCGCATGACATTGGCTCTTCAAGTGTGTATTATTATTATCGATCGATTTGATTTATAACATTTGAATTAACGTGTAATAAATAATAACATTATTTTAGGCTCCCCTGACGCTCGATCAGCTTCAAGAGTACGTCGTAGACAGCTTCTCGGACATCCCGAACAACGGCCTGGGACCCGACGACTTCTCGAGCTTTCGAGGTATGCGCGCCTTCGATCCCCGCAAGCTCGGCAAGCTCTACGAGATCGAGTCCGTCGATGGATCCTCGCGACTCGAGATCAAGTGGATCATGCCTCCTCAGACAACGGATCAGTGTCACAGCAGCGACGGCCTGCGTTACGTCGCGAGGCTTCTGAGCCAGGAGGGCCCGGGCTCGTTGAGTCAGTATCTGCGCCAGCGCAAGCTCTGCCACGAGTACGAGGTGAGCCACGAGCAGAACTCGGTCTACTCGCTGCTGGGCCTGAGCCTCGGCCTGCGCGACGATAACGACGGCGACGTGGTCGGGCGCATCCTCGAGGCGACGTTCGCCTACGCGGCTCTGCTGCGTAGACTCGGACCCCAGCGGCGGATCCACGACGAGATGCGCGCCATCGCCGAGTACAAGTTCGAGTACGGCGACGAGCGCGAGGCTCTGCTGCACGTTCAGAAACTCTCGCTCAACATGCAGCTGCACTGTCAGCCGAGAGACTTTGTGCGTGGCGACGAGCTCTGCGGCTCCTACGAGCCCGATCAGCTACGAGTCTTCCTGGAGCAGCTCAGGCCCGAGACGTGCCTGATCGTTCGGCTGAGAGACGGCCCGCTCGAGGAACTTCGTTATCGAGTGGAGGAGCTCCGGCTCGAGCCCTGGTACGGCTTCGGCTACGCCGTGTCCGAAGTGCCCGAGGACTGGCTGCGCAGCTGGCGCGATCCGCCGGAGTCGCTCGTGCGCGAGTTCGCCCTGCCCCAGGCCAATCCCTATCTCGTCACGGATTTTCGACTGATCGGCAAGACGATCTCGCGCAGCGAAGATCGACCCCGACGAGTCAGCAACTCTCACGGTCTGGATCTGTGGTACAAGCCGGACGCGACGCATCGACGACCGACCTGCTCGGTGTACCTTCATCTCGTCATTTCCACACCGCTTCGATCGCTTCGCTCGTACGTATTTCAAGTATTTACATTTTTAAATTCATGTGAGAGAGAGGAAAAAACTTTAGTTTCCTTTTCATGCGATTGCATGATAAATTATTCAATTTTAAGTGCTTTAGATCATATTCAATGTAAAACTCTTTAAATTCGATCACATTAGTTTTAGCTCCTTTTCGTAAAAATAATTCATATAGAATCATTTTCATATGTGTAAGGTAAAAGCACCGATTATGGAACGGTGTACCAATTTGTGGAACACCAGCATTTAAACCCTTATAAATAACGTTTTTGTTAAAATTCTATCTTGAAAGAAATTGAAAAGTATCAATTTGCATTAGTATAATCAATAAAAAATGATTTCGAAGCTAACTGTGTAATAATAATTTTATCATGGAATAAATTAATCAAGTGTGCCTGAAAAGCACGTTCCATTGGTAGGAACACCCAAAAAAAGCAGTGTCCCTTTAGTGAAACAGTACAGGTTAAGATCGCCATTTGATTTGATGTTTCCAATATTGGAACAATCGTTGATTTCGTTGATCCTTTAATGGAACGCGCAAATTTTGCATCTGTTCCATTATTAGATTTCGATATTAAAGGTACAGCGCATCTAATGATAAGTATGTTTTAAAGTTTTATCAATTTTTCAAGTAGATACACGTGTTTGAAAAAAAGTTGCCTCAAAACCGTTCCATAATTGGTGTTTTTACCTTATTTGAAATGCAAAATATCAACTCAATGGAATTTGTAAATTGGAATTTCATAAGTGTAATAAGGATTGACTGTGCTAGCATGCAGGAGTCCTGTGTAGTTTAATTTCCACGAAAATATGCCCTTACTTATACAATTATTTTGACTATTTCACTTGCAGATTTACAAAAAAAGATGCTCGCCATCTAGCGGCGGTTGCTGGTTTTAATTACGATTGCTTTTTCACGTATAGAACTAAATCTTTTTTGTTCATTTTCGCCTTAAAAATAACGTATTCTATTGCATTTTCAGGCCCTTTTTGTGCAGTTGATATAAAAAAAATAAATCAGTACTGCGATGTTTGATTTAATTCACATTAAAGGTGCATGAAATCGAAGGTTTTATCCACAGATATTTTTTGCAGACACGTAATGCTGCGCCTGTACGAAATATCCATCCACGAGATGATGCTGGGCGAGCTGTGGGACGCGAAGCGCGCCGGCATCTCGTGCGACATTTTAGCCAGCGAGTGCGGCATCGTCATCAAAGTCTACGGCTTCAGTCAAAAAGTACCGGTGAGTATAAAAAATTATATTATATAATAACGAAAGCAATTACGCGCTCGGAAAATAATCGGAAATTTTTTCTATCGCAGCTGCTGCTGGACGTTCTCGTGAGGAACGTTGCCGATTTTGCCAAGACTATCAGCGAGGACGTGTTCGACGCCGCCAAAATCGAGCTGGCCAAGTACTACTCCAGCTGCCTCTACGATCCCGGTGCTTATGCTTGGTAAGAGCTGCGCCTATATTTTACCGCGACGATCGTCATACTTACATTACATCGCAATTGTTTCGCAGCGAGATTCACTCGAGTCTGTCGGGCCAGTCGCTGTGGCTGTCGTCGGAGAAGCGCTCGGCCCTGGAGCGCACGCGTTTCGAGCACCTGGTCGACTTCGCCAAGCAGCTGTCGCGCCAGGTCTACGTGGAGGCGCTTGTCCAAGGAAACGCGACCCCCCACGACGCCCTGGCCACCGTGCTGCGCTCGTGCGGACATCTGGCCAGTCGCGTGTTCTACCGGACGCAGCCCGCCACCGATCATTACCAGCCACTGCGCCGCCGACTGCCCAGCAACGATCGGCTGTTCAAGACCAACAACAGAAATCCCCTGGACGTCAATTCCGTCGTGATGAATTACTACGCGACGAGCGCCATTCCGCCCAAGCTGTCGCTCTCGTTGGTGGGCGAATTTCTGGAGATGCTCCTGCAGGAGCCACTGTTCAATCGCATCAGGCGACAGGAGCAGCTGGGCTACATCGTCATCTGCACGGCCAACCCGGCGGGCGTCATCGTGACCGTCTACACGCCCGCCTACAAGTACTCCACGGAGTACGTCGATCGGCGAATCGATCGTTTCTTTCGTCGCTTCTCCAGACGGATGCGCGACCTGACTCGGGCAGAGTTCGACGTGCTGCGCGACTGCTACTGCAGAACGCGACAGATCGACCCGCTGAATCTCGAGGCGGACGCCGACAAGTCCTGGTACATGATCAAGAATCGCGTGCAGCAGCTGGGAGGCGCCAAGCAGGACGACGCGGTGAGGCGATTCGATTTCGCCGCCTTCCGCGACTGGATGGTGAATTACACGAGCTGCATCAGGAAGTACAAGAAGCTGAGCGTTCAGGTCGAGGGCAACTTCGACGACTCCTATTCCGAGGACTGCGACACGCTCAGGATAACGTGAGAGCAAGTTGTGCGGGCGGTGTTAAGTTGTAATGTGTGGGATCGATCCAGTGTGAATGTATTTTTTTATTCATTGTATAATTTTGTGAGCGCGTGGGTTGAATGTTGCGATGCTGAATTACATATTTCTCAATTCATTTCTAAAAAGGATAAGGTATAATTAAAGTACATTTACTTTTATAAATTTACAATGGAATTGAATTTATTATGCTGTATTTATAAGTACATTTGATTTTTAGCCAAATTATCAGATACATTTGAAAAATCTCAGAATCTCTCTCTCAAGAATTAAATAATAAGCTTTGTTCCTTTAATATTGTTTTTTTACAACAAATGACTACAAATTATCATTCTTCTGCCTTGAATGAACACATTTTTTTTTAGAAAAAAAGTAATTTCTATGAATTTATAAAAATTATAACGAAATTTAATAAGATTATATATTTTACTATGTTTGTACACTTGAACTCATAACTAAAAGTACAATAAAAACTATTTACACTTGTTTCACTATTGTCTTCTATCATAAGGAGTCATTGTTGAACCAGATTTAATATTTGTTTTTATTGCGCTTACTGCTTTATTCATTTGCCCAACCATTTGTCCTGGTACAGATCCAGACGGCTGACCAGCGGGCGACCTACCCATTCCCATTAAATTATTGTTAGCTTGATTTAAAACAGGTTGAACCATTGGTACATTTTCTGATTTCAATCCTTTTCCACTTCCAATAGCATATACAAGTACATGTGTATCTACTGTACTGCTGGTTGCAGGTTGTGATGTTCTTGAGCTGGTTTCACTTTCCCATTCTTGTTTTGCCTTATCAGCTATTTCATGGATATGATTGATTATTTTACCAAACTGAGCAACTTGCTTCTGTTGTGAGTCATAGGTAAGATTTCCAGTTTTGGGTTCATAAGAAGCAATCTTCTGCTCCACCAATGGATCTGGTTTTGTTCTTAAGTAATCAGGTACTACATCATGTGCAAAAGTACTTATTCTACCTTCAGTCGCTTGCACGAGGATTTCATCTCTTCCTGGATTCAGTTGTAGTGGAAGTACACTGTAATTTCTTAACAGTGGTACCTTATCGCCAGAGAGAGATTTTGAAACACTAGTCAAATGACCTGATAACAGAGCAAAGTTATCGAGTAAACCTGGCCAATTCAATGAATCGCCATCGTGTTCAATTTTAAAAATCATCGAAGAAATTGCTTCTTTCAATTCATTGATTCTAGTCTGCACATTGCCTATAGTAACTTCTAAATTTTTCTCTTCTCTCGCGTGCATTTTGGTGATTCGATTGTTTTATCTTTTTTCAAGCTCGAGATATTCCTTTTTGTTCAGACAGGCAATAATTGAAGCTAACCTGCTTACCACTGGCACGCTATATAAGTACTAATCTTAAACTAGAACTGAAGCATAAAATCTTCACATCACCACTAAGAGCACAATTATTTAGTTATTGATTCAACGAACAAATAAACTTGATTTATCGTTCGAAAATATAAGTACTTTATATTGTTTACACGCGTTATTTGACACTTCGGAGTCTGCTGGCTTTCAACGGATTACTATACATAACCATTATGCAGAGTCGGCACTGTGCGAACATGTGAGTCGTTTTACAATGTGCGCTCGATACGATCGAAGCGCGCACCTTACACACGAGTAACGACAGACATAAACAGTCGACGCATGACGTGACTACAGTTTTGGAGTCGTCGTGTCAAAGACCGTGTTGCGGCTCGCTGACGTACAGTATCAAACGATTTTGAGCAGCAAGTAGGTAGCATCAAGCTTATCGTCTGTCCATTTCTGCGGGATAGACATTTTTACATAGTTGATCGTCGTCGTTGATTAATCCGTATTTTTATTTTATTTTAATAGAACAAAGCCGTAAACATGGCCAAGTACCTGCACGACTTGGCATCGTTCGCCTTCACAGAGCAATGCATGAAAGAGTACTTCCACGACTTGAACTTCGCCCATGGTAACTTTTTACAAAATTTTTCCTATCAATTTTATATCTATCGTATGTCATCTCAATGACTTTTACTTTTTTAGTCGGCTGCTTCAAGGCAACTTTGAGCAAATTTTTAGGATTGGGAATCATAGCAGGCTCGATACTAGGTTAATTGAATTTACGTACTTTGTTTAAACAATTTTGAATTAAAATTTTCATGAACATATTTTATGTTTTCTCAGTCAAAGTACCGCAGTTGTTGAAAATTTTCCATGGAAAGAGTGCCAAAGGAATCAATGTGGCTAGCGTTTTGCTGGATCTGTTCGCTATCACAGCAATGGGTTCTTACAGTTATGTCAGTGGTTTTCCTTTCAGGTAATCTAATAGACTAAATATGTTTCGTTAACATTCATGAGTTAGATAAAACTTAATCAATTACTTTCAGTGCTTGGGGCGATGCTGTATTTTTAGGTCTGCAAACTGTAGCGATAGTTTATCTGGTTATGATGTATAATATTGGTGCATCAATCGCTACAGCATTTTTGGCTGCATACGCATCTGTGATAGCAGCCGTTGCAATGAATTTAGCTCCTGCTGAGCTTCTTTGGTATGGACAAGCTATGAATATTCCAGTTGTTTTAGCTAGCAAGGTAAAATGAAACCATTATAAACGATTATGAGTTATGCCAAGGACTTGTTATTTTAAAATAATTTGTGATTTTCTAGCTGATGCAAGCTTACACAAACTATTCCAATGGTAGTACTGGCCAATTATCCGCCGCTACTGGCTTCATGCTATTCTTTGGATCACTTGCCAGAATATTTACTTCCGTGCAAGAAACTGGAGATTCCACAATGATCCTTTTGTATATCTGCTCGACTGCAGCAAATGGAGTTATCGTTTCGCAACTCTTGTACTACTGGAACGTTCAAGAGCAAGCAGCTGTCAAATCAAAGAAAAAGAAGTAATCTGCATTTTAAAATGTGCACTGACTAATTTGTACCATTCCACGTCATTGTTTCATCGACAATGGGTACAAATTTTCCTAATTGTCAATTTAATGCCCATTTCAAGATTAGCAATGATAATAGACATGCAATTATACGTTTGTAAATATCTGTGAATAATTTCAATTGTCACGTTTGTTTATAAAAAAAAAAATTACGCTATTCATCTCCATTGCGGGATGGTTCAGACAATAAAAAATGTTTTAACACTGACTCAGAGAAAAATATTTCAATAATTCGCGATTACACGTCTTCGTTGGAAAAATCGAAATTATTTATCGACGCTCGCCAGAGGGCATGCTCGATGCAATATAAACCGATCCACGATCGAGCGGCCCGACTTATCTCTCTCGACTTTGCATACTCTAAGCTCGATCGTGCAGTGCACAGTGCACACTATTCGTTGGGTCATAAAATATAATGCACGCCAGCACACCACACGATCTACGTTGCACACATCCTCGTGCGCGCTGCGCCGCGTATTATGTGTATATAAGATGCAATCGTGCAGTCTCTAATATATATAGAGCTAGAGGAGAATCAGTCGGGAGTCTCGATTATAACGAAATCGTTTCTTATAACGCGCGAGCGCGCCTCCTCTTTTACTGCGACCTACTTGCGCCGTGCGTGCAGCAGAGCGACCATTTGGAACGCATTCATAAATCGGCAATTTATACAATAACGATTATTTGGCCCGCGCGTGAATGAATGCTCGCGATTGTACTACCAAATATTCATCTTTACGTCAAGAAGCGTTAATCGAACGAATCGACGATGAAATGTTGCGTCAAGGGCTGCAAAAATTTGGTTAGGTTTCAATTTCCTCGCGATCAAGAGTATCAGCGGCGATGGCTCGAAGCCATCAGGCGACCCAATTACGTGACGAGGAGAAAAAACGGACTGTGCCTCGATCACTTCGAGCCCGAGTTCATCGTTACCGAGAGCCACTATAAAGGTACGGTTCAACTTGTTACACATTAGTTTTCACTCAAATCACGTATCCGATTGGACGTCAACAGGGATTAAATTGGAGAGACTTCGGCTGAAAAAAGATGCAGTCCCGACGCTCTTCGATTGGGATCCTCAGCAGAGCGACAAGATCGTTAATTCACGTTGCAGCTGCAGCAGCGGCGGCGGCAAGGTCAACAAACAGCCGAACGGCAAGAGTCAGAAGATCACCAAAAACACGCCCGTCATTCTCTGTCACTCATTTTTGCAGAAAGTAGGAAGCGATCGTTGCGAGCGAGTTCTATCTTTGGACGAGCGAGTTATCCTTGAGAATTTGGACGTCGGAGCGAGTTCCGATTTCCCGATATCGGCTGTACAGACGAACGACTGTTCGTACGCGCAACATGTAGAACTTTACGAGGAGATTGTATCCAATGGTAAAAAAAGTGACAATAATTCTCTGGTCGTTCATGATAAGATGAAAATTGTTGACCATCAGGATCACAATTATTGCGCGAAACCAAAAATTTTAGACCAAAGTACGCAAACTTCCTCCTGGGCAAGGTACAGAATTGAAGATATGTTGAAAGATCCAAGAGGACTGTTCCAATTTACAGGATTAGAAAATCCTCTCAAATTTACAAATGTTTTTAGTAGTTTAAGTTCAAAAACCCATGATCTGCAGAGCAGAGTTCAAGACGTGGGAGAACTGTCATTAAAGGACCAATTATTTTTAACTTTATGGAAGTTGAGAAGATATCCCTCAGATTGTGAACTTAGTAGGCATTTCGGTGTTTCGGAGAAGGCTGTTGATAATATTTTTCAAACTTGGATACCTTTTATGGCCAGTCAATGGTCTAAAACTAATATCTGGCCTAGTGAACACTTGTCTCAAATAATGAAAAAAGATACAAAAATTACCAATTCAAATATCAAATTACAGCAGTTAATAAATAAAATGAAATATTACAGAATTTTATCAAAAAAAGTTAAGAGACACATTTCTCAAATAAAAGAAATCACTGGTATATGCGCAACACTGTGTGTTTTTAATAATCATAAGTTGTTCAGTTAATAAAAATATATTTTATTTATGGTAATTCAGTTTATTTACATATTTCACAATAATTTGCTCTTCGTAGTTCATTATTGTTGCGATTCAAAATGTAGTTTTGCTTGTTGTTGAACAAATTCCAAATGTTTGTGTTAAAAAGTTTTTTTTTAATAATTTCATCTTTGCAAAATGCAGAGATACAACTTTTGTAAGAAGAGAGGCAAATTTTTCAACCGTAACATGTTAAAGAAGTGAAAAATGCCATTCTCACTTGTTATAATTATATTTTGCTACAAATTGTACTAAATTTTTACAAGCAATATAACAATTACTTGCTTCAAACTTCTCTCTGAAAACGATCACTTTGCATATACGAGTTTTATTCATTATGGTTACTAGTGTAAGAGAAAACTTATGTAAGTTAAAAGCATTATGAATAATGTTGGTGTCTTGCGATATCTAGAATAATAGTAAAGATAAAAACCGACACTATGATGATGCTATATTGCACAGTTAAAAATGAATTCACAAACACTAGCATTTGGTAAAATGGTATAAAAATTGTTCAACTCAAGTTTAATACTTTATTGTAGGAAACTTTAATTATAACAATACTTGAATAATTCCAGTAAAGCAGCTCTGGAAGAGAGCTTTGGATCAAGTAAATAAGTCTAATTCAGAAATTTCATTGTACAGACAAATTGATATCAAATAATTTCGCAGCTATAAAAAGTATGACAAAATAATGCATTACTTGATAGTTGTTCAATGATAGTATACAAAAAAAAATCCATTTGCGAATAATCAGTTTCTGCATTTAACATGAAAGATAAATAAAGAATAAATCTTGAAGTTAGTGCTACTCGATCGGACAGCTCGAAAAGAGCCATCGTTAAGCGATCGTTTCAAAAGAAAAAGGCAAGAAACTGGTCTGTAGAATGTGCGAGTCGAACGTAAAAGCCGTCCGCGCGCGCATATAAGAGATGAATTTCACAAAAACTGATCTTCGCAAAACACTCCAGCACCTTGGTCGTAGGCTTTGAGAATAGCGTCTAGATTATGGGGTATCGTGTCGAGAAGTCGAATAGTATGAGAAAGAAGATGATCGCATCGCGTCGTCGAAACGATGCGCGCATAGAAGAAAATGGGGAGGCGAGAGGATCGACTCTACATCGAGCTCTTCTATTTACATGGACGTGGGTGTCCAGAAGTTCATCTCTCTCAATTCGGATGGATTGACCTTGAGTATGCTCAACGACGCGTTGTTGCTGGCGCTCTTCTCGGCGCCGCTGGCGTCCTCTTTGCCCAGGTAAGTCAGATTCTGGGACGAGATGGACTTTTTGCGACTGAAGGCGTGCGCCGGCACCTGGTCGAGCTGCGACTCCTCCTCCTCGTCGATCTTGTTAGGCGCGATGAATTCGCGCGACTGGCCGAGGATGCTGCTCAGCAGCCAGCCCTTGCGCTCGCCGTCGGGCACGAAGGCCCCGTTGAAGTAGCGATTGCGACGGCGCGTCTTGGGCGAGCCCTCGGGCGTGCCCGAGGGCGACGTGAGCGGCGTAGCCGGCAACGACTTGCTGGCCTTCTGCTGGGCCGCCAACTGCTGCTGAGCGGAGTCGTTGGATTGCTTGGAGCTGCCGGAAGCGGCCGCGGAGTCGGCCGAGTTGGCTTTGCCGAACTTGGACGACACCAGCTGGCTCGCCACGCTGACGATGGATCGGCCGCGGTCCTGGGTCGTGGTGCTGTTGTTGTTGCACGACGACTCGTCGTCGCTGCTCTTGTTGGACTTGTTGGCGAGGACGATTTTCGGCTCGCTCACTGTAAAAGGAAAGTAAGTTAGTTAATAAACTCGCCGGTACATACTAAATAAACGATGAAACAAGTCGCGGTATAATTACCTCGATCCGACATGAAGGGTATGAAAGATTGAAAGGCGAGCGGGCCCCGGCTGAAGCTCGTCGTCGGTGTTTGTGTCGTCTGAGCCGCCGGCTGGGAAGCGGTAGCCGCGGCCGCCGCGGCCTGGCCCTCGTTGAACTGTCTGAAGCCCTCCTGGGCGTTGTTGGCCGAGGCCTTGAGCTGCTCCTGGTGCTTGGCGTAGCGTATGACGAAGAAGTCGTCGTCAGCCGGCGGACTGAAGGCCGTCTCGCCGTAATCGTACCTGCGTTAAAAAAGAAGAAGATAGAAACAGTCGGTCGGTTATAAATTGCATGTAATAAGCTGAGTGCATTTCGTGTACGTATTGCACTATGTATACGACGGAGCGATAAGCGCGGACGCACACACACAAGATGGCTAGCGTATAAATATATAATATAACGACGCGCGGCTTGGGAAGTTTTGTACGTGTAACGATGATACATAAAACAAAATATATGAGTAACGAGACGCGCCACACAGACACTAGCATCGTTTGGCGCGCGCTTGACAATTAGATATCATTACGCAACGTGCACAGAGTCTGCTGAGCGATTTTCGTATTCGTAATATCAGCTAAGCGGCGGAAAATACGATACGCGGCCCATGCCTGCTGAAAAGTGCTGTTCTTTGTTTCGCTGCGCGGCAGCTCACGTGCTGCACGAGCGAGATAAAGAAACCGAAAGTTTAAGTATAATGTGTCCCATGCGCGACATGTGCATTTCAGTTTAAAGCGTCCGAGAGCTTTTGCGAGCTTTTTTGCTCCTGTAGTAATATACACGTACACCCGCGCACAAATACACACGCACGTCTTTGACGAAAATTCCGCTGCTCTGGCCAATTTACGTAATTGGGACGTTGAGCGTGAATCGGCGACTACGTTATTATATCTATAGACGAAGCTCGTTTAATTACAAGCTAGATTTTCTTTTTAGATTCGGTCACGAGCAGAGAGCGCACATTTCGGTTTTCGGTATGTGTGCAATAACTTTTGGCCGGATTATATGTATCGCGCGGACGATATATAGATGTACAGAGAGTCGCGAGAGGCGCTTGTTTAGTGTATTTACTAATAAAGAAGAGCAGGCGAGAATATAATTGTTTCTACGCATGTATAGTTTAACGATAAAGAACACTTGGAATTTTCTTTTCTCGAATTATTGGAAAAGTCTATGCTGCATCGGGTTTCGAGGAAAGTCGCGGTTTAGTAAGTGTAAAAGCAGTCGTCGGCATGGAAATAATAAAAAATCAGTAAAATATTTTTCAAGACGAAATTACGAGAGAATAATGTATTTTAGATTTTTTTCCTGCAACTATAAATGCTTGGAATCGGCGTTTGAATTCGACTCGCCGATTAGAACTTATCGTTTATTTATTTTCGGGACGTATAATATATACACACGCGCTTGTATACAAGCAAACATTTTCGACACATGTTTTCATTCGAGTGGCGGCGGCACACGGCGTTTGTATAATCTACTATCGCGATTACGTGCCGATTAAATACCGTGTAAATACCGATATGCAAAGATTTTTCGAGAAAAAAAAGCGTAATTACAACAATAATAAAAAAAAAAAAATTGCAAATCTTTCTTACCTCGTATCCATCTTTCCTTTCATCCACTGCGGCAAGAAGGTAGCCTCGCCGATGGATCTGTCAACCGGACGCGATGAACCCATTTTATTATTTAATTTATATTTTGTTTGAATCAGACACACGCTCTCTGGAATCCAGCAAGTGTCTTTGGAATCTGCTTTCTGCTGCCGCTGCCGCTGCTGCTGCGTTCAGAAGTGCGTCTATGCTGCTGCTGCGTTCACTAGCGACGATATACTGATCTCTCCGCTGACTACAAGAGAGGCAATTGACCAAGGATGCCTTTCCTGGAGTTAGTTCGAATGATTATACACTCTACTAACCAAGTTGGTGCTGGTTGTTGTTGGTGGTAGGGGTTGGAAAAGACTGGGCTTTTCTTAAGAGTTCGAAGGTATGAGCATTCTCGAGATCTGTAATGACAGGAGACATAATAGAGATTAATGATCGATCGGCACTGTAGGTCAGGTTCAATCCGGATCAAGTTACATCTAGATATGTATACAATAGAATCCAAGAATCATAAAAACGACGTAATTTCCGGACTTGCTCGCTAGACTAATTGAATGCGCAAGTGTGTATAGTCTGACGCAGACAGAGTGAGGCACACGCGCATACCTACACACACGAGGCAATCATCGCGGGCGCATTATATTCTGAAACTTGGCTTATAAAACATTTTCACTCGATACGGCTTCGTTCGCGATGATGTGTGGGTTCACCTATACATAATAATAATAAATACGAAGAGAGCAGCACAAACGTCAGAGAGTCGCGCATGTAACGGGATTTAAAAGGCAAAATTGCGTCAGCCAGTAGCAGCCGCACTTGTGTGTGTGTGCAGGTATATATGTAACGAGAGGTAGGGGAGACATTAGACAGCTATTTGACACCGAGCCACTGATTCTAATGTGTGTTTAGTATTACATATATACAGCAGACGCGTCTCTTTTGGCCAGATGTCGGTCGTTTTTCTTTTGTATGATAATGCGAGTCGAGCAGCACGTTGTATCGAAAAGTGAAAGTATAATAGGTATAATCGTGGAAAGTATAATTGAGAATCAATTAGTCTTATCTTCGGACTCGTCGAAGCGGGTATTTCCTAAAAAGATCAAATGCTTTTTTATTGACCCCGAAATTGTACGACAACAAGAGAGTTTAACTCGTTGATGACCAAAACACATGTATCATAGCCAATCTCGTCGCATTAATCGCTGCTGCTGCTGCTGCTGCTGATGCACGAATAATATCGAATGGAAAGTAAATAAGTTTTTTCAGTAAAAAAGTGGAAAATATCCAGAAGCCTTTAGCACGAGACAAATCAAGAAAACAAGAAGAAGAAGCTCGTATAAACGCGGTGGCGGTGTGACACACACGTTGTTTAACAACGTGTGCTGCTGCTGCTTCTATCGTCGTCGTCCTATACATAGACAAACACATTATACGATGCGCGTGACTCTCGATCGAGCTCGCGACACGAGTAAGTTTCCGATAGAAAATAAGACAAGTAGAAGAGTTTTACAAGTATTATGGTATAGTAGAGGGAGAGCAGCAGTAGCTCTCTGCTTTGCATATATAATATGTGTGCCTTTGCATATACACGAGAGATGATGCCAGCTGGCAATTGCATCATGCTGCAAGAGAGCTCGAATCTTTTTCTTCTCTTTTTTTCGAGGCATTGTTCCCACCCACTTGTAACACCAGACACGCATGCGAGAAACTGACCAGCGGTACATACAAGAGTATGCAAGGAGGAAAGAGTCCTCTCTTCGTTGGATGCGCTTGCGCGTGCTGCTGCAGCCAGCAGCTGCACACCAACACACACACACACACACACATGCATTTCTTGGGCGATACATGCAGCATGTGTATGTGTATGTATAAAAGCTTATCAGCGCGCCGCGCGGACACGCTCGCGCCTCTCTTTGTATATACAAATGGATGATAGTTTTTCGGAGCGACGACGAGGCGTATATCTCAGCTCTGTGCGCCTACATGTCATGTATACAAACAACGTCGCTCCGATCGCGCGCTGCCATTGCTCGACGTCGCTGCTTTTATTATTATGTTATGTGCGTGTATGCCTACATACGCATGAGAGACGACGACAGCTCTATACCTACTACACTATACTCTGACGCGCGTTAAAGAGAGCGAGATCGGAGTCGAGCCTCCATTGTGGCGATTTCGTATTACTGACGTTCTTTCTCGCTTTCTCTCTCTCTCTCTCTCTCTCTTTCTTTCTCTCGCACGCACGCACGCACACGCTCTCTATGCGCTATGTATAGTATGCGATGATACTCATGATTCTTTGTACAGCTATACATAGGCATTATATAGAGACGGCAATGGGAATTATTCAATCATTTTTTCAATTATTTTCGCGATTGATAAAAAGAAATGGTTCTGTATCTCGACTCACCCGACTTTTTCTACAAACGATCGATTCGACGATATGACCACCCATAATGCGCTGTGTTGTAATGTCTACAGTCAAGCGTGTCAACCAAGTGCAACGACAAAAAAGTAACTGACGGGGCCCCGAACTGACTGATCCACACACTCACTGTACAGGAGCTACGCCACAAACTGTCTCTCTCTCTCTCTGTAGACATATATATAACGAGAGACGACTACCACTACTATACTCTATAGATGATAAAGCGAGGAGGAGAACGCGCGCGCGCGACGGCTCGTGCGACTGCGAAGCGAACTAAGTTCTGCCCGATGCTACCCAGCCAGCCAAGCTCGAGGAGCCCCAAAACGGAGAACGTCGCGTACGTTCGTTGTGCAAGTTCTGCATTGTACACGGCTCATGCGCGCGAATTCCCCTCTACTTCTTCGCGCGCACCAGAACTGCGAATGTGAGTCGATCCGCGACCCAACGCCGTTCCTGGGATTTCCAACTTTCCTGCTGTTACGTATACATATGTGTAGCTGGTGATGATACATTTTAGAACGTGCACGCTCTATGTTGTAGCCGTATCGTGCATGATTTTCGGACCAGCTGACGAGTAAAGATACACACGCGAATGACTGACACGAGACCAGCAACTCGAATTCGCGCGTCTAGACTTTGATGCGGCAATTTTCAAATTGAAGCACCACTGCGGAATGCAGCTCCCTTTTACGCGCGCTTCACCAACAAAAGAATCATATTTAACATTTTTTATTATTTTATTTGTGATAATATATAATTGATTGGGAAATCTTTGCTATTAATTAGACGTGATATACATGTAAAGAAACTATAGTTTCTTTAATTCATTTACCGCGTATTGTAAAACTTTCGGTATAGCTGACGTATAAGTCAGCTAGTGTAAGGTAGAGGGGTAATTGTGTACATATAATACGCGTGAGATTATTCTTGAGTGCTCACTTGTGTAGTAGAGACGATACGAGAAGTAACGAGCATTAAATGTCGTTTCTTATTGTTACAGGTGAGAATTGTAAATAATAGTTTATAAGTTTTGTAAATAAAATTGGAA
>CACVKI010145904.1:0-24918 GCA_902732785.1 Trichogramma evanescens
TGGCGCACCTTTCGCATAAATAGTCTTTGAAAACTTCGTGGAATATTTTTTTGTGTTTGAGTAAATTCGATTTATTTTCACATTTTTTGTCACACTTGTTGCATGAGTAATCGTCGCGATCTTTGTGTACTAGTTTTTGGTGCGTCAACAAACTCGATTTTTTTACAATTTTTTTCTCGCACTGGTCGCATGAAAAATCTTTGTTGCCTTTGTGTACTGATACTTGGTGTCTACTCAAATGACTTCGGAACTCAAAATTTTTCTCGCACTTGTCACATGTGTAATTTTTTTGATCATTGTGAATTTTGTCTTGGTGTGTTATCATACTAGATTCAAGTGTAAATCCCTCCTTACAAATATCACAAACGTATTTTTTGTCATCTGAAACAACAACGTCGCGTTCACTTAAATTACCTTTTGAGACAATTCCCTCGAATTTCTCTTCATTTTTGTCCATTTCGGTGCCTAAATTAATTGATGGATAATTCTATTTAATGCCACGGAAATTGAACGAGTACGATTTATCTTTCAGAATTATGACTTGTTTCGTCGGAAAAGTTAACATTCAAACTAATTTACTTTCACTATAAACATGATCACTGTTCGAGGGACATTGTTAAAACTGTTTTGTGATCTTATTGTTTACAATTGAGGTACCGATTTATCTGTTTATACATCGTTCTTTAATAACACTTGAGGCAATTTAAAATTGTAACTTAGTAACGATCCAAAAATTTTGAACAGTACTTTGTACTTTTATACAATTTAAATAATTTGGATTAAAATCATTTTGGCACAATTTTTATTAAAATTTTGGAAAAATATATAGAAGTATCTATATATATTTACAATTGTCAATAATCATTTCTTCTCGCAGTTGTATCTTTCGTAATATTATCAAATTTTATGAACTGTTTTTTATTGTTTGAAAAAGTTCATTTTTTTCCAATTTTTTTTGGGGCCTGTCCTTTGGTGTCCAATCAATTTCGATTTTACTTCAAGTTTATTTTCATGCTCTGTTTTGATGGTAAACCAACTTCGCTTTTTTTCCGAATTTCTTCTTGTACTAATAGTTGCATGCGTAATCTTTGTGATCTTTGTGAATTGTCCTTTTCTGTCTGAATAAATTACTTTGAGTCCTGAATTTCTTCTCGCATTTTTCACATTGGTAATCTTTCCGACCCTCATGAACTGTCTTTAGATGGGTAAACAAATTACTTTTTAGTCCAAATTTCATCTCGCACTTGTCGCATTCAAAATCTTTTCGACCTTCATGGACCGTCCTTTGATGATAGAGCAAATTATATTTTAGTCCAAATTTTTTCTCGCATTTGTCGCAGACGTAATCTTTGCGACCCTCATGGGCTGTTGCTACGTGAACGAGCAAATGGAATTTTTTTGCAAATTTCTTCTCGCATTTGTCACACGCGTAATCTTTTCGACCTTCATGTACTGTGTTTAGGTGGGCGAGCAAACTCGGTTTTTGTGAAAATTTTTTTTCACACTTGTCACATGCGAAATCTTTTCGACCTTCATGCACTGTCTTTTGGTGTAAAAGCAAAGTCGATTTGAGTCCAAATTTCTTCAAGCAATAGTCGCATACAAAATCTTTGCGACCCTCGTGAAATATTTTTTTGTGTTTTATTAAATTAGTTCGATGCCCAAATTTCTTCTCGCACTCGTCGCATGCGTAATCCTTCCGACCTTCGTGAACTGTCTTTTGGTGTATTAGCAAAATGCATTTGTGTCCATATTTTTTGTCACACTTGTCGCATAGGTAATCTTTACGACCTTCGTGGACTGTCTTTTGGTGTGAAATCAAATGTGCTTTTTGTCCATATTTCCTCTCGCACTTGTCGCATGAAAAAAATTTTCTTCTTTCGTGCACTATCTTTAGGTGGGCGAGAAAATTACGTTTTAGTCCAAATTCTTTCTCGCATTTGTCACATGTGTAATTTTTGCGACCCTCGTGTATAGTCTTTTGATGGAGGAGCAAATGCGATTCATGTGTAAATGAGTAATCTTTCCGACCTTCATGGACTGTCCTCTGGTGCCTGATCAAATTCGACTTTTTTCCGAATTTCTTCTCGCATTTATCGCATGCAAGATCTTTGCGAAGTTTTTGTCCAGATTTTTTCTCGCGCTTGTTGTGTACTGTCTGTATGTGCACAAGTAAGCTCTGTTTATTTCCGAATCTCATGGCGCACCTTTCGCATAAATAGTCTTTGAAAACTTCGTGGAATATTTTTTTGTGTTTGAGTAAATTCGATTTATTTTCACATTTTTTGTCACACTTGTTGCATGAGTAATCGTCGCGATCTTTGTGTACTAGTTTTTGGTGCGTCAACAAACTCGATTTTTTTACAATTTTTTTCTCGCACTGGTCGCATGAAAAATCTTTGTTGCCTTTGTGTACTGATACTTGGTGTCTACTCAAATGACTTCGGAACTCAAAATTTTTCTCGCACTTGTCACATGTGTAATTTTTTTGATCATTGTGAATTTTGTCTTGGTGTGTTATCATACTAGATTCAAGTGTAAATCCCTCCTTACAAATATCACAAACATATTTTTTGTCCTCTAAAACAATAACGTCGTGTTTACTTAAATTATCCTTTGCGACCATTTCCTTGAATTGCTTTTCATTTTTGTCCATTTCGGTGCCTAAATTACTTGATGGATATTTCTATTTAATGCCACGGATATGGAACAAGTAGAATTTGTCGGTATTATGGCTTACTTCGTCGGAAAAGTCAACGTTCAAACTAAATTATTTTCACTATAAACATGATCACTGTTCGAGGACGATGTTGAAATTGTTTTGTGATCAAATTGTTTACGATTAAGGTACCGATTCGTCTGTTTATACATTTTTCTTATAACTCTTGAAAAAATTTAAAATTTTAACTTAGTGACGATCCAAAAATGAGAAACGCTTTTGGAAAACTTTTTGGAAATTTTAGAATCGTTGTTCGAAAAAACGTCACAACGACAGTGAACAAAGATTTGATCATTTAATATCGTATAAGATTCGATCATTTTGGCACAATTTTTATTAAAATTTTAGAAAAATATGTATAAGTATCTGTGTACATTTACAATTGTCAATAATCATTTCTTCTCACAATTGTATCGTTCGTAATATTTGCAACCTTCATGAACTGTTATTTATTGTTTGAAAAAGTTCATTTTTTTCAAAATTTTTTTTGGTGTCTGTTTATTTTAACGCTCTGTTTTTTTAACGCTCTGTTTTGATGGCAAAGCAACTTCGCTTTTTGTCCGAATTTATTCTCGAACTAATAGTTGCATGCGTAATCTTTGTGACCTTTGTGAATTTTCCTTCGGTGTCTGACCAAATTACTTTGTTTCCCGAATTTCTTTTCGCATTTGTCACAATGGTAATCTTTCCGACCCTCATGGACTGTTTCTAAGTGGGTAGACAAAGAGCTTTTTTCTGTGAATTTATTCTCGCAATAGTCGCATATAAACTCTTTACGACTTTCGTGGACTATTTTTTGATGTTTCATCAAATTGCTTCGAATCCCAAATTTCTTCTGGCATTTGTCACATGTGTAATCTTGCCGACCGTCATGTACAGTCTTTTGATGGACGAGTAAATGCGATTTTTGCTTAAATTTTTTCTTGCACTTGTCACAAGCAAAATCTTTCCGACCTTCGTGCACTGTTCTTTGGTGGACAAGCAAATACTGTTTTTGCCCGAATTTCTTTTCGCACTTGTCACATTCAAAATATTTGCGACTTTCGTGGACTGTTTTTAGGTGAGTGAGCAAGTTACATTTTAATCCAAATTTTTTTTCGCACTTTTCGCAGACGTAATCTTTGCGACCCTCGTGGACTATTGTTATGTGTGAGAGCAAGTTCGATTTTTGTTCAAATTTTTTCTCGCATTTGTCACATGCGTAATCTATCAGACT
Source organism: Trichogramma evanescens (assembly GCA_902732785.1). Classification (NCBI taxonomy): domain Eukaryota; kingdom Metazoa; phylum Arthropoda; class Insecta; order Hymenoptera; family Trichogrammatidae; genus Trichogramma; species Trichogramma evanescens. The sequence goes on from CACVKI010145904.1 coordinate 3,936, forward strand.
CTCGTGGATTGTCTTTAGATGAGTGAGCAAAGTCCTTTTTTTTGTAAATTTCGTCTCACACTTGTCACATGCAAAATCTTTTCGACCTTCGTGCACTCTCTTTTGGTGTAAAAGCAAAGTCCAATTGAGTCCAAATTTTTTCTGGCAATAGTTGCATACAAAATCCTTGCGACCTTCGTGGAATATTTTTTGGTGTTTTATTACATTGTTTCGATGCCCAAATTTCTTCTCGCACTCGTCGCATGCGTAATCCTTCCGACCATCGTGGACAGTTTTTTGGTGGACATGTAAATGACATTTTTGCCCAAATTTTTTCTCGCACTTGTCGCATGCGTAATCCTTCCGACCTTCGTGGACTGTCTTTTGATGTTTAGTCAAGTTGCCTTTAGTTCCAAATTCCTTCTCGCACTTGTCGCATGCGTAATTTTTGCGACGTTCGTGTTTTATCTTTTCGCGTCGAATCAATTTCAATTCCCACTTGTCGTGAACTGTCTTTATGTGCAAGAGCAAACCATATTTATTTCCGAATCTCTTCGCACACTTTTCACATAAGTAATCTTTGAAAACTTCGTGAAAGATTTTTTTGTGCTTGAGTAAACTTGATTTATTTTCAAATTTCTTCTCACACTTGTTACATGAGTAATCGTCGCGATCTTTGTGTACTAATTTCCGGTGCGTAAATAAACTAGATTTTTTCACAAATTTTTTCTCGCAGCTAACGCATGAAAAATCATTGAAGCCTTTGTGTTCTGATATTTGGTGTCTACTCAAGTGACTTCGGAACTCAAATTTTTTCTCACTCTTGTCGCATGTGTATTTTTTTCGTTGATTGTGAGTTGTGTCTCGGTGTGATATCATGTTTGATTCTAGTGTAAATGCCTCATGACAAATATCACAAACATGTCTTTTTTCGTTTGGAACAATAACGTCATGTTCACTTAAATTATTTTTGGAGGCAGCTTCCGCAGATTTATTTTCACTTTTTTCCATTTGTGGTGTTCTAAATTAAACGTTGAATCAGTCTAACAAGGGTCACGGAAATTTAACGAGTAAAATATATCTTCTAGTATTATGTTTTGTTTCGGTCGGTAAATTTAACATTCAAACTAATTTATTTTCACTATAAATACAATCAGTGTTCGAGGGGCGTTTTTAAAACTGTTTTGTGGTCTTATTGTTTACGATTAAAGTATCAATTTATCTGTTTATACATTCTTCTTATAACACTTGAAACAATTTAAAATTTTAACTCAGTGACGATCCCAAATTAAGAAAAATTTTTGAAAATTTCGGAGATTTTAGACTTTGTACTTTTTATACTTTTATACGATTTATTTTACGTGGCCAATTGCAGATTTACAGCTATCATGTACTCGCCATCTAGTAGTAGTAGATAGAGGCTTAACTTGAAATTATTGTATTCAAAGTGATAGAAAACTCCACATTTTTTGAAACAATTAAATTGTCGTTTTTTGGTCATTTAAAATGTACTTAATATTTGTAACGTAATTGTTACAGAAAAATCGCCAAAACCAAGTCAATTAATGTTTGTGTATTTTAAATCTAATCAAATGAAAATTTTTCGGGTCATCAAGCCATTAATAATGTTGGGCATATCTACCAATACCAAGGACATAATCCAACAGCGTACATCGAAAGAACTGTAGCGTGTATCAAGTTTTCATAGGCTCGCGAGGTTTTTTTGCCGAGCGTACGATTTCGTGATGGATCGTTTCGGGGGATACGATACGCGCATAAACGCAACAAAATCGACCGTCCTGCGGAACAATGAATAATATCGTTGGCAAGCTATAAATATATAGAAGGACTCATGTATCGAATGCCCGAGTTATGGACACCGGGTCGCGTCATTTAACCATACACAGATTTTTCGTTCGCAACAGCAGCAGGAAGTCATCGAACGCGACCGATCGTTTTTCACAGACTTATATGCTCTCACGTATTGGTGCTATAGCAACGAGATGGACTGATCGTCGTACGTACTGCGTGTATGGTTGATACGACGAAATGATGAAAAAAATAAAATCTCTACATTCATAATTTTGAAAATAACATTTTTTTTTTTTAATAATTCTTGTTTTTATCAATTTCAACCCCATTGGCGTATTGTTATTAATATTTAACAAGAAGCTGTTAAATGAGCAGATAGCTTTTCATTCTTCCGTGTCGCGCGGAGATATCTCGATCTTCGCTGCACCTTTAAAATATCTATTGAATTCATCATCATCCGGATAATGACGGCACTCACGCAGCTCATCCAGCCAAGGCGCGCTCTGTCCCGTCGCGGCCACACAAACGCACCACAGATCCATGTTCGCCAGCTTGTCGATGATCACTTCGCAGCAGAGAATCGGCAGCCGCTGTCGCGTCAGCTCCAGGAGAGGCTCCAGCGCGCAGCGCCGGAAAAATCGCCTCGACGCGATCTCGCTCAGATGCTTGGCGCAGGCCCGAAGATACTCGTCGCGGAGCTTCCAGAATTTCGCCGAGCGCGCGAATTCGTAGTAGTCCGCGAAGGTGGCCAGTTTCAGCGCCTGTGCGGGTGGCGACCGACACAGCTTGTGAAGCGACACTCTCGGACCGACCATGAGCTTTTTCGACCTGCCCACGAAGTAGGCGTCGTCGAGCAAACATATTTCTCCGGGCCTCAGCGGATTCCTGAACACTCCGTGCTTGGCGAATACTTTCATGATCGTTTGAGCGTCGTTCTGGTCCAATTCGTAGCCTCGCTTCTCCAGTCGTGCGACGACGTCCAGCGCGCCCACGGCCAGTCCCACTTCGTAGCCTTTCTCGTTGACATCGTCGACGAAGTAACTCTCCTCGGGGAAAACGAAGCCGGACAGATCGGCGCCGTTGTCCAGGAGCGCGTCGACGGTGAGCGGCATGAGATTCGCCACGGCCAGCTGCAGCGGCGTCCGACCCAGCTTGTCGCGGGCGTCGACTCGCACCGGGCCGCCGTTGCTGTTCTTGATCACCTCGAAGAAGGTCTTGGTCCAGTCGTCGAAGCGACATCGACTCCGGCAAACGATGTGCAGAGGAGTCGAGCCGTCCCCGTTGGCCAGATTAGGATCGGCGCCTTTCTCGAGAAGCATCTCGGCGCTCCACGTGTTGCCGATGCCGAGCGCGTAGTGCAGCGGCGGATCAACCTTGTCCGATTCGCCCGGGAGACACTTGGCGTGTCCGTGCTCGAGCAGTCCCTCGATGAGGTCGAAATAGCCGGTCCTGATGCCCGCGTGCAGATGCGTGAAACCCGTCTCGTCGCTGTAATTCACCTCGTAGCCGTAGACGTCGCTCAGGTCGCCCGTGGCGCTGATATAATCATGGCTGGCCGCGTAGTGCAGCGGGGTGGCGCGACGCGACACCCGATTGCCGTTCTCGTCCAGGTCGGGCAGCATCTTGTAGCCGCTGCGCCTCACGAAGACGATGAGCGGAGTCGAGCGTCTCGTGTAGGCGCAGCTGCACTCCTTCTCTCTCTGCTTCAGGGACTCCATGATCAGCCACTCGATGTCCTCGCGCTGAAAAAAGTCCCAGAGATCCGGCAGTTGGCGCTCCCAGTTCCCGTCGTCGATCAGGTGGGACAGTTTCTCGAGAAATTTGCGCCGCTCCGCTTCGATCGCCCAATTTGTGTCCGATCGCATGATCTTGAACTTTTCCAATCTGACTCGGCCGACCTCGTCCATGTCGGTCCAGTACCTTGTTAGCCAGGAGTCTTCGGAATTTACATTGGAACTTTCGTCGGAATCCGTACGCAAGCTTACGTCGATTTCGAGATCCATTACCAATACCTTTCGCACGGCAGATACATCAACGCAGTCGCGATAATTTTTTTTGGAATTTTTCACGAGGCGTACGGTGTACTTGATCGACACGACTATCGGCACTGAGCGCCGTTGTCTTACCTGACCATAACGATAGATTTTACAGAGCAGTGCGAACGATATTGTAAACAAAATATGTACAACAACACGAAGTGTGAGATTTGACGTTTGAATTAACGTCAATTGAGTTGACTTTGTTGAAGAAAATGAATCGGAAAAACCTCGCATTTGTTATTCATTTATTATAATAATAGAGCCTATAGACTCGTGAAATCTTAAATAACCGTGCTTCGAGTTATACAATTATTTTTACTTTGCCACTTGGAGATTTGCAAATGAAGATACTCGCCATCTAGCGGTAGAGGTTGAAAGTGGTATTATGGTATTTAGAGAGATTGAATATACTGGTCTAAATTTTTTGAAGCAATTGAATAGCCATTTAAGGTCATTTAAAGTGCGCTGAATATTGGTATCATCATTGTAATAGAAAAATTGTCAAAAACAATCAGATTGATGATAATGTACCTACAAAAATTTAAAAAGGTCATTTTTGGTATTAAAGCTATTATTGATGTTGGGCACTTCTAACAGGGTATACCCTGTTATATATATATATATTATATGTTATAAGATATATGAATTTATCTTTTCGCAGTTTTCACCCATACTCGCATATAAGGCTAGGTTTTAATTAATTAATAATCACGGAGTCCCTTTCCTCACCCTACACTATACATATATCTCTCGAGTGTACGAGTTCACGATGGAGCTCGCGGGTCAGTTTTTTTTTTATAATATACGAGCTAAATGCGCCACGATGGCATGTGTGCGTCGGGGACTGTTGTTGCGGCACTCTTCGCTTGAAAATTTTACTGCGGTATATTGCCGCTGCGGTGGTGCGGGCGTCCATTATACATGTATAGCAGCTCTGGGTGTTACGCGCACGGCACACTTAACTCGTCGACGTGGTGCACTGATGATGCTTTGTGTCTCACGAAAAAGAAACGAAAATAAAATGAAATGAAACGAAGCTCGACTGTGATTGTTTCGACAAAAAGTCGATATTAAACAAGAAATTTGGGTTATTTGGTTTGAGAATTTTCTAATTCAATTTATCATTGCTTTGAAATCATGAATTTTAATAGGAAACTGTCTCGCCAAGCAGTGAGTGTGATTCATTAAACTGCTCTCCAGTATGACAAAAAAACTTAAATCTTCTATTAGCTTTCAAATATTTTTTTGCAAGTAAATATCGTAAATACACATGTCCGAACGCGAAGAACGACAAGATATAGATAATAGTCGCAGATGTACGCGCGCACGAACGAGCGACAAATTTAATGCGAGTGTCATTTCACACGTGCGTTGGTGCGCGCATTGCCCGCGCGCCGCCAAAGTTTTAGTTAACGTTTCAGCTCTTATACGAAATGTTGGGGTGCTTGCTTGATTTCGTATCGCGCACGCTAACACCCATATAAACATACATACGCGCGCATGTATCACACGAGTCGAGAGAGCGCACGTATACATACAAGAAAAGCACATCTAACATAACAACGGCGCGCCCGCGCGCGCACATGTATCGCAGCACAGTTGGATAAATTTACGCGACATCGAGAATGTATTGCTGCCAGCAGCAAGTCTAGATTTACCAAAGTTTTTGCGCATACAAAAAAACTGCTGGAACGGACAGTTTTATGTACAGAGCCGTGTGTACATTTTGAGCTCTTATATATTATGTTCTCTTTTTATTTTTTTTTTTTTGCTGCTGAAACGTTGCGAAGTAATATCACAGGTAATTTGTCCGATTTCGTCAATGCCCTCGTTGAAACAATTTTTTTCATCTCCTTCGTTATAAAAGTAGAAATAGTTGTACAATTTTATAAGTAAGTTATGATCGACTCAAAGATAAACTTTGATGAAAATTCTCGTTTTGATTTATGAACTGTACTATCGAAAGAGAGAGAGAGAGAGAGAGGAAATGAGAGAAAAACGAAAGAGAAATTCGAGAGGAGTTTTGTAAAACTTTTCATAATCCCGTACTGCGCTGAGAGAAATCTCAGTGACGATAGTAAAAATCGCTATGTACACTGGGAAAACTCGTACAGAGTCAAATAAACAGTTATATATTTTGCTATAGAAATAAACCATAGTTTGACTCTGCGAAACTAGCAATTTTACCATAGGATTTTTACTACCGCATATCAAATTAAACGATTGAATTTAAGAAGTGGAGGAGAATGAAAGGGCTTAAAAGCTATTTTGGGCCTTACAATTACTTTTGAGAACTCTAAAGTGATTCCTGTACATACAATTTTCTACTGTTTTCTTTGGTCCTAAGTTGCCGAAAAGTTTCGAATCGCACGAATATCGGACTCGATCTAACGATCGTCAATCGTGTGTGTGCTTGACTATAATCGTCAACCGCATGTATAACGCGCGCGCGCCCTCCGCCCACTGTTAAGTTCATGTAATGGCTCAGGAACACGGAAGAAAATCATGTGTGTATCGTGCGGTATACACATATAAAAAAAAAACATCCGCAATAAGCCTCGTCGCATACTTAACCCGTATTTTCTCCGGTTGGGAAAACTGCACACTGACACACTCGCACACATACACACACAGACGTATATATGCCAGTGCACTGACGAATCGATAATCCTCTAGTGGCGGCGGCGGCGTCGGCAGCGGTGGCGGCGGCAGAGCTAACTCGACGTACATATAGTGACGTGTACAAGCATCGCCGCGCGATTGCCCGCGCGCGAGCCAGAAACAGTAAGAGAGGAAGAAAGAAAAAAAACAACCCCAACGAGAGCAATACAGCGCATATTGCATCTCTGCGCAGTTTCGCATCGTATATAACACGTGTTTCTTATCGCATTAAAAAGTGGGAAAAAGCTCGAGGGCTCGGATAAATATTACTTTGGAATTTAGTCGTCAGTTTCTTCGATCGTTCCGAATCTCACTCGAAATACTCGACTCGAATTTAAAGCGTAAAAAAAAAAATAAAGCTTAAATTACGCGCTTAGTGACTTGTGTAAATTTCAAACATCCCTCTATAGTCGAGATCTGATTAGAATTAAATCTTCGAACTAATCCAACTGCCGAGTTGGAATATTAGTTGAGACTCTTATCATTCGATCAGAGTAGCAGTACGTCGGTGTTACACATTCGACGAGGGATTACGCGGCTACCTAGTCTCGTTTGGAAATCTCCGAGCTGAAATTTCGTCACGATGCGCATAGCAGCACAATGACGTGTGCAGGATGGCCGATGGACAGCCTTGTGGGGATACTACTACTACAACTACCGAAATCAGGCGGCGCTGGACGTGTAAAATTTTAAACGAGTTTCGCCGAGATTAGTATGGCTTTTTCTGTCTTCGGTATAATGTACATATATATCTCAAATCGGGCGCCGCAATCGATTCACGCGCATCGAAGATGCTGCTGCGATATAGTTGCTGGAACGCGCCGCATCGTGCTGGAATTACAACGCTCGTGCACTGATTACAATTTCAAAACCGATTTCGCGTACGTGTACTGCAATGTGGTATGTGTGATACACGAGCGAGCGAAATAATATCTTCTCGCGTCTGTATCTACATGTATACGTAACGCATAACTCTATATGCATCCGCCTCCGCGTTCCCATATCATAATGAAGCGATACGTTCAAGGATTTCGCTCGCAAAATATAATGCATGGATCTATATATATTGCCTCGAGCTGTCTTAAGTATCCTTGCTGTGTGTGTAGTGCATATGTCAGCATGTCCGTTATGCGTTTCGAGCTTTCGAGCTTTCCTCCTCCTCCTCCTCCTCCTGTTCCTCTTCATATATACCGCACGCAACTTGATGTTAATATCTCTCGAACACGTTGGGAATCGTATATACAGCTCTGCCTCCTGTCAAGAGTCGTATATATCTGCGGTAGGCGTTTGTGCCGTACTCGTCAGCGACGTTTGATGCAAATATGCGCGCCGCGATCCTGCATAGAGGCCCCCCCCCCCTGGCGTATGCGACATTTTTTTGGAAAAAAAAGTAGTTTCGATTCGAGGAAATAATTGGACTAGTTTAAAAATAAAAGAGAAGTGACAACAACAAGTAACAAAAAAAAAAAAAAAAAGAAACGATCATCCACGATGGAACGTAAATCGTAATTTTGAAAGCTCGATGAACGAACGGTCGACGAAAAAAAAAGAGCTTTAATCGACGATTACATCTCTCGACGGGCTCGATCAACGAAGGCGCGAGAAAGGGAGTGAGAGAGAGGGATTCGCCAGCTGTGCATGTAGTACACACATATAGTGTGTCTGTGTGTGTGTGTACCCAGAGACTAACCCATTGTGCCAGTTTTGGCGCGGTTCTTGATCGATAAATATCGTATATTATGCTACTTAAACGGCCGACCGTAAGCGCGCGGCAGGATGTGTTGTGTACGTTAACTCGCACCTTGCCTATATATTATATAAACACACGTTCCTTTGCGATCGCAGTATGTATAAAGTTTAAGGTGCAACTGCGCGTAGTTACACGCATGACAAATGGAATGTTTGTTGATCGAAGTTTATCTCCTCGTCTTCGCGACGCGATATTTACGAGTCGCGCGCGCGCGTGTGTGTGTGTGTGTGACCTAACGAATGTTTCGACTACTTAAACTCGGCGAGAAGCAGTAGTAGCAGTAGCAGTAGCAGACGACACACACCAGACTCTCTGCTCTGTATATGTAGGTGCTCGCAGAGAGAGAGAGAGAGAGAGAGAGGGCGAGAGAGTGGGCGAGAGAGTGGGCGTAGTAAACAATACATGCACGTATATACGGAGCCCGGCCAACGCAACTCGGCACATCTGCACGGTGCATTTCTCTAGCAAAGTCGCTGCCTTTATTTGCGCTATTATTATTGTCACACGCGCGCGTGACAAATTCACGTATGATACACCATATCCTGACCGTATAATACTCGCGGCTGCATCTGGCTCTGATGATGCTGCTGCCGCCGCTGATGCTGCTACTACTGCACACACTGCTGTGTCGTTCTCTCGTTCGCGCTCCGAAAGTTATATAACCTCGCAAGCTCGGCTCGAGAGAGCGCGCGACAAACGCGTCCCTCGCAATTTTACCGTATAATACATGCTATATGCATATAAACGCGAACGGAAGACACGTACACCGTCCACTGTCGTGCTAGCGTGTATGCGTGTGTGCGTGTCTCTATGTGTACGTGCGTGAGTAAGCGATATACGCGGGGAGAAGGCTTCACTGTGTGTGCACACACGTGCTCGCTTTCATATACACTCGACTCTTTCTCTCTCTCTCTCTCTCTCTTTCTCTCTACTAATGTATCTCTCGTTCGAGAGTTTTGTCTTACCTCTCGCTTCGGAGATGCACTTTCCTAAGCAAACATCCGCACGCGCGTAGTAGTACAGCAGTAGTCGTTCACCGAATTACACGAAACTGCATGCACACGCCTCTTCCACAAAGTCCTTTGGCGGTTTTCCGTTGAAACGGAGATAGATGGAGAGAGAGCTTGCAACACGCGCACTTTGTTTTGCTCTTTGCTCGTTGTTTATTTAGGCAACGAATAATGTCACTCGCACTGGTTTTCCATTATTCGTTTCTCTCCCTTCATACGCCCACGTGCCGAAACTAAAGATGCGATCAACGAGAAAAACCGACAATAACAACAACAAAACAACACCGCAACTTCTTGGGGGAGGCGAACGAGTTATCTCAAAATCATCTGTGTCACTGTGCCATTCTTACAACGTGTATATTATCTGGGCTGCTTGCAGCACATGCACATATATCACGCGCGCACAGCGGCGGAATTTCAGACTCGCGGCTGGCTGCTTCGCGATGGAACAACTCCACTATGTAATGCTACACCAGAACTGTTGCTATTCGTGCTCTACAGCATCGTTGTTAATTCTTGCACACAACACTCAGTTTGGTCAAAGTAAAAACGGAGTCATCGGTTGTTTTTATTACGGCGGCAGTAGTAGCAGCAACGACGATATAACAACGAACAAACTGTCAGAGCACTCGAGCGCTCGGCGCTGCTGCACGACGATCGCACTCTGCCTGCCGGGATGCGACTGAACAACTGTGCCACACTGCGAGGGGCGCGTGCCTTTTAGCCACCACCGAACATTGTGTCTGCCTGTACCTACTACTGCGAGAGAAGCTGCACACACGATACTGTATTTTGCTGCACGTAACGCAGGCGCTAAGTTATATATATCGAGGAAAGAGAGGGATAGAGTGAGAAAGCAGGACAGTGCGCGACTGCTGCTGCTGCTGCTGGACTCGCAACTTCGCAAGCGCGGCGGCACGAGTTTCTGCTACTCGCGCGAGCCTCTGCCTGCTGCTGCCACACTCTCTGTAGCACTCACTCACACATGCACTGCTGCACTGTAACTGCTTTCTGCTGATGCTGAGACTGCAGTGGGTGTGCGCGCAGTCTACTGCTGCACATACTTGCTTGCGCCTGCGACCCTAAAGTGGGAAAGAGAAAGAGATAAAGGTGGTTTGTCGTGGCGCCGGCGCGAGAAGGGGTGTGTTTCGTATTCCCGCACACGGACACACACCGACTGCTACTGTGTGTGTGTGTGTGTGTGCATAGTGCATATTCGAGTGTGTATGCGCGCCGTTTTTGCGCAGACGCGCAGTCTCTACAACAAATATATAGGTATATATTTTAAGAGCGCGAAAAGCTGATATTTTTTGCCACTTTTCTCTCTGCGGCCGCCGTCGCCGCCGACGACTCGAGTGTATATATCGTATGTCAGGAGGAAGAAAGAATCGGGAGATGACGACCGTTTTGTCGAAGCGTTATAACGGTTTTTTTTTCTTTCTTTACTTTTTCGAAATACGAACTCTCGCGCGCGCGTTCGCAAACTGCTTTATTAACGTTAACGGTCATTGGAAAAGAACGTCTTTTTTTTGTATGCACATCGACGCAGCTCTTTGTTTTTTTTTTCTCGCTATGCTCGTTTCGACGGACAGCTGGGGCAACTTTCAACGGCGCATTTTATAATTAAAATTCTTCGCATACATTAGAGCGAGTCCATTATACATCAACATTTTTCAATCGGAGCTGATATTGCGTGCGCTCCACGCGTCGCTATGCGAGAGGAAACACAGTAGTAGTGCAGTTTCCCGCCTTTTTTTTCTTTATATCAAAATGCGTGGATTTATTAGCCGCTATCAAACAGGATGCGGAGGGATTATGGGTTAACTCGGAGAAACGCTCCAAAATGCAAAAACGTTATATGCGCGCGGATGTCCATCGTCCAACGGAGAAAAAGATCTTGCCAAGTTGGCCACGCGGACCGAGCGAATTTCGTCTCGCAGTAGGTATATAGGTGCGCATCGCAGAGATGATCTTATCTTTGAAATTGAATAATGAAATAGCAAGTCCGCTTTTATAAACTCACGTTGTTTGTAGTATGTAATTCCGGCAACTTGGCGACGGTGGCGGCAAATTATCGATCAAACATGCGAATGCCTCTTTCTTCCGTTATAATTTTCTGCGTTTCGCCAACGCGACGACGCACACACATACACATACACAGATCACCCACGATACACATAATAATACACGTGCACTTCTCTTTTCTCTCTCTCTCTCTCAATATAATAATACGAACTCGCCGCGGGCACCGGTCGTATTTAGTGCACCGCGCGACCTCACCCGCTGCTCATCGTGTTATAATTCCTCTCCACCGGCGGGGGCCGCCGCGTGCTGATAAATTATAAATTTTTTCGAACGGACAATGGCTGTATCGTTCGAATTCTCTATGTAACGCGCGCCGCGTTTCGAACGCTACATACTACTACTAGCAGGTAGGAGGCAAAAACGGCACTGATACACAACACGTTATATTATTATACACACATATAGGATGGCCGTGTGCGGTTCGATACATTCTCACGTTTCGCGCGTGGTTATATATCCGCACAAATAACGCATACACACGTACCACTGCAGGATCGACTCTTCTGCATAGCTCACTGCCAGCTCCACACTGAATAGCAGCTATGCGTGTCTGTGCGAGTGCCTGCTGAGTATCGAACCTATATAACGTCTATTCGTGCGGGTCGGCCACTCGAATCGAACTCCGTTGATGCACACGTACCAACCGTCACCGCCACCGCATCCACTCGACACTCACACTCACACACACACGCGTAAAGGTGAGTCGTTAAAGGCTGCTTGAGAGCCGAACGTTCTTTTTATTCTGCGTTCAAACTGTTGAGGTACAGATAGCTTGAAAATAGCTGCCCGAAGTGAATATTTTTTCAATCGACGGTTGCGTTCAACCTAACTACATGTATAATAGAATCACCCCGCGAGGCAATGCAAATCTACATACTGCTCATAGCACCCGAGCCCGCGCGAGAGAAAGAGCGAAAAACAATATTCCCCAGGCTAAACCATTACACGATATAGTCGCCGCCGCTAGTACGGTACTTTTATATTTACGTACACGCAGTTTTTTTTCAAGTTCTTTTGATGCAGGCGTCAACGGTCTCGGTATTCAATAAATTGCATTCACATGTAAGCCGATCAAATAGAAATATTTTTTGGAATTTTTAACGAATTTGACGGATATTTTTAATCGCTCGTAAAAGGCGCCGCCTCATTTGTTCATCAAAAGCGAGTTTTCAACGCTTTATTTACAGCTGCTGCGGCTTACTGCCTTTCTGTGTACATATGAATAAAGAAAAAAACCGAATTTTCCTCTTGAAAGGGCGGTGCATTTATATAAATATTCAATCCAATTTCGAACGGTGCACAAACCATATCCCTCGATCGCGAGAGCCCTTTTACATATTTACCATAAATAATACAGGTCTACATTACAGATCGGGCCGCGGCTTGCGGATCGCGCGAAGCTTTTCCATCTTGGCGGCAGCGAGTGCAGATAGCTGAGAGAGAACTTCACGGGGTATCGTATCGCAAACCAACAGCACGTATATAGTGTGTACGAGCTCTCGGGGTGCGATAACACAGCCAATATAGAAGACGAGCTCAAAAAAAAAAAAAAAAAGAAAAAAAAACTTGGAAAGGAAAAGGAAGTTCACGCGATATGTCACTTAGGGGCGCGGCGAGAGCAGCCGCCTTATCTGTGCTCGAGGAGTGCATCGACGCGTTGGCCGTGTATCGGCGCAGCCTCAAGAGTCGACCCGCGGTCGTCGTCGTTCAGCAGCAGCAGCGTCGTGCCGCCAGCACTGCTGCCAATGTCGATGGTCGTCCTGGAAGGTCAGATTCTCTAATGGAAAATGAAATTGTAATCAATGGGGAAACAAAATTATTCTCTTTTTTATTTTTGCACGTTAGATCCGCCTTGCGAGCGATGGACGAAGAAGCGGCCTTCGACGCAGCCTACGTCGAGATGATTTTCGACAAGCTCGTGCGCGACAGGTAAAACTCGACATTACAAAGTAATAACGTAATTTAATATTCGGACAAATTGTTTTTCATATCTCCATCTTACACAATGTATAACGCCGGTGGTGCACACACAACACACAAACACAGCGAATGGGTAGAAGAGCTGATGCACTCGTCGAGAGACTCGCTGATGATCAAAGGCAGCCTGGATCTTTTGATAAGCCAAGTCGACGAGAAAGTGGCCGAAAAGAGTAACGAGGATGATTTGCTGGAGAGGGCGAGAGAGGGCCAGAAGCTATTGGATTTAAAATTGCAAGAGGTCGAAGAGGCGCGCAAGAGCCGCGCCGAGCACGAGGCAGGCTTGAAAGCTCAATTTTTCAAACTCAAGGCGAGTGCATACTGCATACTATATATTGCTATATATGTATGCGTCTTATAGCTCCTCTTTCTTTATCTACTTTTTCTCTCTTTCTCTCTCTCTCCTTATCTTTTTTTCTTCTTCGTATATCGAGGTATGCATGTAAATTTTTATTCGACATCGATGTATCTTTATGGACGCCGCTAAATCTGCAAAATTTTGCATTTCGCAATGTGTATCATTTATGCAGATGGCTGGCTAGTCGATGCTGCACAGTACACGTAATCCGTGGTCAGTAAGTTTTTCAAATTCACCGCCGACTCGGCGAGAATCTCGTCGACGTCCACGTCGCTCGGGAATAAGCTCTCTGTGAGACTTTTGTAATCCTCGAATCGGCAAAATCCATTTTCGCCGCTGCCGCGTAACGTCACGACTTTGAACAGGTCGCTCTGACCGCTCGAAACCAGCATCTATCAAAAATATCATTTATAAATATACTACTATAAATTAATTTTGTATTATAAGAATTAGCATCAATACCCTCACGTGTATGCGATCGTCGGCGTCGAGCCATTTTTCCAGCAGCACCGCGCTACAGAAGCCGGGATACCTCAGCTCCCGATCGACCTGGTGCGATCGCAGAAAGGCCGCGAGCACGGGCCCGTCGGCGCAGAACAGATAGACCTTGCGCGGATTGCTCGCGTGCGCCGCGTTGTCGTGAACGCGTTTGAGCAGCAGACCCACCTGGAGCTTGCGCAGCTCCGGCGTCAGCGACATGAGATCGTAGATGTCCTCGACGTGTCTCTGCAGCTGTTCGAACAGCTCCTTGGTGTAGAGATCGGGCAGTCGGGTTCTCGCCGCTCTCTGCTGTTGGTGCGGCGCGAGATAAATTAATACAAAATTTAATGTTTTTGAGCGTGTTAGTAATGTATAAGAGAGGGATGTACTCAACGTGAACGTATAGAGCGTTGAAGAATTTCAGCCATCCGAAAAAGTCAGACTGCTGCAGCGACGGAATTCCTTTGTCCTCGAGGAGCTCGTTCATTTCCATCAGCTCCGCGGCTTTGCTCTGTATCTTTGCCTCGCAGCTCGACTCCTCCTTGAAACGTCTCCTGTACCTGCAGTATCATTACTATTATTATGTTATATTCTCATCATTCCGTGCGTTAATATCTTTTGAAGCGATTACTACTTTGTGCGTACCTCGGCAAATCGGGACCCTTGAGGAGCGCGTCGATGCGGCGCGGCACGCAGTGATACGGTATGGGCACGCTCCTGATCTCCGAGTTCCAGATGTTCTCGAAGGCGGGCGGATACAAGCCCGCGAGGCAGAGCTGCGTCGTCACCTTGGTCGAATCGTGGTCGCTGGTCGTCGCGTGCACGTCCGACGGATGATAGGACGAGCCGAGAAAGTCGCTGTAGCGCTCGCGCAGACAGCTGCCGAGCTTGTGGGCCTGAAGCTTGCCGAGCTGTAAAAAAAAAAAAATAATAATAATAATAATAAAAATGGAGAATTTTTTTAAATATTAGATCGTGTAGATTTTGATAAATCGCGATACTCACGTTTGTCAACTGCTCGTAGCCGTGAGTCTTGTTGAGCGAGGACGCCTCGTCGATCTCGTAGGCGAGCAGCGAGCTCTCCTCCTCGCTGCACGTTCTCGCGCCGTATCTGAAAAGCTGCATAGCGAAATTTTATTTTTCGATATATAAATAAATGTAACCGGTGATTTCTAGTTTTTTAATATGTACGTACGTATAAAACTATTATTATTGTAACGCGCGCGGTTGACCTCTCTCGCGACTATCTTCTGATCGCTTCTCGAGCTCGTTTTGCCGCATTTCCGTATACTCGCAACGAATTACGCGCGATTTATTTGTTGTTCAAAATTGAATTAACCGCGAGTATACAGTAGTCGCGCGCGGAAAAACACAAAGCGTCGTCGTCCTCGCGCATATATACGTCGACGAGATCGTGTTATAACTTACGACTTGGACCAGTTGCAGCTTGAATCCCTCTGGTGCCGGCATGCTGGCGTATATTGTTGTACTTTTTTGTTTTTTGCGGGGGCGATCGGGCCTCTATATTTATACCGCGCAATCAGCTGTATCACTTTTCTTTTCTCTTTTTGCGATCGCTCCGTCGTTGAACTCACATGATCGTACTTGCATCGGTTCTTGTAACGCGTCGCGCGACCTTTGAGTTACATCTATATAGACACGCTCGCACGATGAAAGGCAAACAAGCCGCGTATAATGCGAAAGCTAATTAAAATTCGATGATAGATCTCGCCTCGTTTGCCATCGCGTCGAGTTGCGTAGACAAACAAACGCCGATCGTTTGTAATTACGTATCGCTGCGGAGGCTATTATTCTTGTACGCGTGCACTCGAGATGAAAATACAAACGAGAGCGAAAAAGAAAAAGTCAAATCAAGACACTCGCGTTCACTTTATTCAAACGACTGACAGACATCCGCGCAAGTGGATAATACCGGACGAACTGCTGCTGCTGCGACGACCACGACGTCTCGTCTAATAAACGCGTCGTCGGTATGCGAGAGACCGCATCTAAGTTGCTTAATAATAAATATACACGCACGCACACATCAGCTGCGTTGCACGTTGCGAGTCCAATGGCTTACACGAATGGAGCGAGAGCAAGAGAGAGAGAGAGAGAGAGGAAGATCGTTTAAGATTGTTATCGCTTTAATAATGCATGTATGCATACGCGCGTATTACGCTTCGTCGTGTAATAAACGCTCGTCGTCGATCAAGGTGAATACGTATTGTCGTTTGTTTACTCCGCGCAAATATTATTATTGTTATTACCGAGCACGATCTGAAAAATGAACAAAAAAAAAAGAAAAGAATTTGCACGTGCGTGGCAGAATTCGCGCGAGCAGCTCTCTTGTAGTCTCTGCGCGCTTTAAGCGCCTATATAGCTATATGTCTACGTCCCAGTACTGTCAAAATGCCAATCGCGCCGCGCGGTAAACAAAAGCTCCCGCAAAGAGCGCGAGCGAGCGAGGCCCGAGCTGCTCTGGCAAAGTCTTGACCCACTTATACGCGCGCGTACAGCAGCGATCCGACGTTAAAGTGGGTGTATACGTAAAAAAGTTTCAAAACGTCGGATTTTTCGAAAACGGTATATTTATCGCGATATGTTCTGCGGATGCACTTTTTCCGACTCTCACAGCACACTGTGTTGTGCATTACACTCGTCGATATAAAAATTGTCACACTTAGTTCGCACGCACGCGTGCGTAACACCGCATTCGACTTTCGTCTAATACCACCGCAAACGCTCGCGGCAACCGCGCGTGGAACTGTCGTTACGGCGCGCTGCAGTGTCTTTTATTTAGACTCGTTAACGCGCGTTATATATACATAATCCGTTTTCTCTCCCTCTTTCTCTCTGTCGTTGGACCGCGCACGCATGCATTTACGCCGATATGCACATCGACTAAAGCGCGTTTGAGTTGTCGCGCGCGCGCGCCTGCTGCTATGCTCGGATCGATCGACGCGCGCGTGCACAGACGTAATTCTAAACTTTCAAAGTACCAAAAGCTCGAAGTGTGTGCGAGCTCGTGTGTTAACTTGGCGTGCGTAGGTAATTCTATATATTATACAGGTATCATGTGTGTGTGTGTGTGTGTGTGTGTGTGTGTGTGTAGCTCGATCGAATAGCACAAAAGACCTTTTTTACTTTTGTCGGGCGACTGAAAATCGATTCGTATGCGTTTGAGCGAACTTGGTCGTGTGTCGATAAAATAAATATTCATACGTAAAAATAATATAAATGTAGAATCAAAGATGATAATCCGATGCTACATTTGCGCAGAATGAGAAGGAGCGGCTTGAAATCAAATCGAAAGCCGAGACGGAGTACGTCGAGGCGTGGCTGGACTCGTCGCGCGAGCAGCGTCAGCTCGAGGCCGAGAGAGCCCTGGCCCATCTCAGGAGCCAGCTGGAAGAGTGTCGGCTCCGCGAGAGCAATGAGCGCCTCGTCAATCAGCAGATCATCGAGTTTTTGAAGGACAGCATCGAGGTAACCGCATTGGAAATTACGTCAAAGAAAAAGAAACAAGAAAAACGGGATGCGATTAAATTTTTGTGTGTTGGGCTTGTTTTTTCTGATCCCTTTTCTTTAATCTTATCGCAACTTCTATAAAATTAAATGTGTCACGAAAATAATCAAGTCCTCTGCGCCCTATGCACGCTCTCCGACCTTTGAATTGGCAAATTCACACAGGAAAACGAGCGCGACGCGGAAAATTGGGTTAAGCGTCGCCGGACTGAGACCAAAGTCTACGAAAGGGACATCCGTAAGCTTCAGGACGAGATTGAACAGAAGCGCGCGGCATTAGCCCAACTTCAGCTGGAGGTAAGTTCCTGAAGCAGCAGCAGCAGCAGCAGAGCTGCCAGTCAAAGCCAGTTATAAGCAAGCACAGCCAACAAAATAGTTATATACAAATGCGAGGGCATGGCCTACACGCGCATACGAAAATCTCGGAGAATCTCTCTTTGTTTCATTTTTTTTTCGCACACATCGCGTGTACCGTCTATCCGTTACATAATTATAATAAAAAGCGCGCGATTCAAAGACAACAACAAAAAAACAACGACAAAGAAACAGAGGAACAGCTAGAAACGCTCGCACCCACACACACACACACACACAAACACGGAGAGATGGAAGCTTGCGAGCTTGCACAGTGGATTCCGCACGCGCGCATAAAGGTATTTATTAATGAATGGAAACGAGAAGCCACATATAGTACGTATGTACGTGTATATATATATATGGTTGATTCTCCCGAAGTCTGCTTTTTCGGGTATGGAAAATGAAAAAATGGTGAAAATTTTTTTTTCACATTGAACGGCGCGAACTAGTTTACCCTTTTTTAAACCATAAAATATGAGTAATCATTGAATCTGGGGCCTTGAGATTTCGTTTTACGAAAACTATGTCCAATTTTATGCTTAAAATTGACTATTTTCGGTTACGAAGGTGACACACACGGAGGTGACAAATCGCTACTTTGATCAACTACGTTTGAAAAATAAGAAATGCACAAAATTTTCCGTACAATCCTAAATTCGGTCATGAAAAACGAGTCTTTTGACGGGGCGAGCGGTTAAAAAGAATGACCATAGCTCAAGATATTTATATCCACGGAGGTGACAGTTTTTTTGAAACACGTGAATTTTACAATAGAATAATTATCGCTGTGTAGCTAAAATGTAAAATTTGAACCCGCGACCTACACTAATCAAAAGTTGAGTCATAATACTTGACAGTTATGTAGCCAGGGACATCAAAAATGAGTTAGCGACTAAAACCAGGCGGTATATTTGAAATTATTCAGAAGCATGATTAAAATCCGAGACATTTTTCAATTGTGTGGGAAATTTTTTAAAAACATTTTTCAAGGCCCTACGATAGACTTAAACTTTACTTTGGATGTATAGAACCTGGTCTCGTAGTTATTATAGGACTAGGTGCTTATGAGAATGCATGGTATATGCAAACAGTGTTGATTTTGTGATCTAGACATGCCACGGAGGTGACATTTGGCATGTATATCTTCACGGCAAATTTAATTGGCACTAAAAAATTGAAATATTTATGTCCAATCATGAAGAATACAACAATATTGAATGAACGACCGATCCAGATTTGGCTTATCTTCACTAGTTTTAAGAACATGGCATGTAGACATGCAAAAAGCAGACTTCGGGAGAATCAACCATATATATAACGCGTATATACAGCTGCATGAATAGTGCATTGCACACAGAGCGCAGCGCAGTGCTCGTCGTCGTCGTCGTCGTCGTCGTCGTCGTCGGGCGAGCGAGTGTGTGGCGCGCTATATAGAGTAAGGTAGTACCACGCGCCAAAGCTAATTTAATTATACCTCTAACGAGGCGCAAACTCGATCTTCTCTTCTTTCCGCACCCGTGTGTCTGTGTCTGTGTGTGCGTTAGACCGGCTAATATTACATGCCCTGCGCCGAGCTCCGCATTTATACATGCATAAATACGTATAGGACGTGTATCTTCGTCGTTCGTGGCGATGCTGTCTTTGTGTATACGCGTCGCATCGTTCCCAGTTCTGTGAAGCTGCACTGCACACTATACGCTGCGAGTACTCTAAAGGGCGCGCGAGGGCGTTATAATTATGAACACCGCGGCCGCGGCGCTAAACTGGTATTGGCAGCATCAGCGGCAACCTTTATGCTGTATACCGATGCGGTGGTGGTGACTCGAAGTTCAAGCAAGCTGCTAAAGTTTCGGTCTCTCTGTGCCTAGAGCTGGTTGCTATCCTACTAACTACTTGCTGTTTGCGCCCGGTAAATAATAGATCTTCGAATGTATAAATTGGCGATCGCGCTCGATGTCGCTGTGTATAATAGGATATATCGTCTTGATTGTATATCGCGAGTCTCGAGGATTAATCTAGACTGGACGAATCGAATTATCTTTCATTTCATATACCGTATGCAAGGCAAATTGAAATTAATAAGAGCACTATATATAGTACGCCGGAATCAATGAAGCTGATTATTAATAATATGATTATCCCCGATTATTTGCGCAGTACCAGCAGAGGCAGGAATTCGTCGATCTGTGCGAGGCCGAAAACGAGGCCGAGCGGCGGAGGCTGGAGCACGAGGCGCACCGCCAGAGATGCGCCCTGGGGATACAGGCCTGGTGGCGCGGCTGCATGGTCCGGCACAAATTGGGCCCCTACAGGCCGGAGGATCGACGCGGCCGTAAGCGTCAGCCGAAAGCAAAGAAGTGAACGTCGCTTAAAGTTTCCTGTACATTTCACAAGAGTTTGGTTTTACTTTTCATTGTTGTTTACACACCGGTAAACGATATTTTTTGACGGCGCCAACAGCGAGAGAGTAACAGCAGCTTATTGCAACTTCTACGTAACATTATCTATCCAAGTTGTCTCGTCTCTCTTTCTATCTCGCTGAATTTGTTTCTACTTGTTTTACCACATGTGAAGTCAGAGTCTCTTTGAATTCGGTAATGATTAGAAAGTGTAAATCCAGCGAAGAGGTGACGTTGCCTATATCTAGCCATGTGCTATTCGTACAGTATAACCAAACACAAGAGCAGCCTCCACTACGTATTTTATTTCCAACAACTGTACATAGCTAGCGCTACTTTAATTGTATCTCTCGCAGCTGCGACCATGTGTTCTCACTTGCTATATAGATCGTGGTGCATGTAACTTCAGTACAGGTTACGACGCCGCAGCGTGAACAGAAAAAGATCGTGTCATTTTCGGAAAGTAATTTTTGTGAAAAAATCAAAAAATATTCTAAATTACAAACAATTGTGTGCTGTGTGTGAGAGGGCAGAAAAATGTCCACATC
>CACVKI010145904.1:24968-100882 GCA_902732785.1 Trichogramma evanescens
AGGTGCTTATGAGAATGCATGGTATATGCAAACAGAGTTGATTTTGTGATCTAGACATGCCACGGAGGTGACATTTGGCATGTATATCTTCACGGAAAATTTAACTAGCACTAAAAAATTGAAATATTTATGTCCAATCATGAAGAATACAACAATATTGAATGAACGACCGAGCCAGTTTTGGCTTATTTTCACTAGTTTAAGAACATGGCATGTAGACATGCAAAAAGCAGACTTCGGGAGAATCAACCATATAGTACACGTATTATATGCGGTGCACTCGGGGCAGCAGCGACGCTCTCTCTCTCTCTCTCTCTGTAATAGAATCGTTTACTTAAAATAACCGCACAGATCGAGCTCCGCCATAGATCGGCTCAGCGAAAATAAACAGCGGAAAATTCATTGGAAACAGCAGCTGCTATTTCCATATCGGATCTGCGCGACGACGAAATATACCAGCTTGGCGTATATGCACGACACTGATCGAATCAAAAGAGTCGATAACATTTCTCGCGTAGTCTGCACAGGAAATTCGTACGCGCGCTTGCCTTTTAGCCTCGGATCGAGCTTGACTCGTGCTGGCACGCGCAAGTATATGCACTAATGCCGAACTCGATTATTTTATTTCTATGTGAAATTCATCGATCTAGTAATGCCGACGTTTTGAATCTACGTAGCAATGTATGCACAAAGGCTACAGAAGATATGCCTTCAGTTTCGCGATGCAGTTTGGATGTTTGAAACGTAGACTGCTCGTATAAAGCTTGAACTCGGCATGGGTCTGTGGTTTGCCAGTACAGGCACCGGTGCGCGTGGCTGGAGCATGGCGAGTGACGGCTGCGCTAAATCGAAGCGTATACACTCATGTCTTTATTTTGCAATTTTTTTTCCCCGTTTTGCACTAAAAGTGCGACAAAAATCTGTCCTAATACAATAGTAAAATTTTTTTTTCTCTTCACACGGCCAAAATGCTCTATATCAATTGGTTTGTTTTTGGCAATTTTTCTATTACAATATTGTTAAAAATATTCAACGTTCAACTATATCACATTTACTGAAAATAAATTTTAGATTAGTTTTCAATCACTATAAATACAATAATACTACTTGAACCTCCACCACTAGATGGCGAGTACCTTTATTCGTAAATCTGCAAGTGGCAAAGTCAAAATAATTGCATAAATAAAATCGTAATCGTAAATAAATATCATCGTAAATTTCCAAAAAAATCTATGATTACATTAATAATTATTATAATTATTATGATGATAAATAAAATAATCAATCGTACATCTACTGGACTGGAAGCCCCTTCGTCTCTGGGGTCGATTACTCTAAGTAAGTTACAATATATATAACAAGTATCGCGCTTTGCATACACAAGCGGTGAATCGCTGTTTATTATCCAGAATATTTTGGCTTGAGCGAGCATTTCAAGCCCGCACGCGCTGCCGCGTGTAGTATTACGTGTACTTGCACGGAACACATTTTCGATGTAATTAATGTTCGATGAGCATAGCGCTTATCAAATAAGGCCTTGACGTGGCCGCTTGTTTGATGTTCTGTATACGAAGGTATACATGCGTGCGCGTAGGTGCTGCTGCAGTACGCAAAGCTCGCTTTCTTCTCTCGCATACTCACGAGGCATTGGCAGAGACGTTGTACAATTTATAGGGTCTTTCGTGTATATAGCACACGATTATGTACGCGGAGGGGGGAGAGGGGGGGAGTTACAAAAATGTTGATCGGTGCCAAAAAACCTCGCGGAATTTCCTAGAACCTACCTTGTTAATAATCATATCTGAATTTTCACGCATGTAATTTCAATCTTTTACATCATATTTCAATTTTTTGAATACACTACATATTTTAATTTTTTCTTATTTTTTTCAGTTAATTAGTGAATATGTGCACAGGATAGTGAATATTTGTAGTGAATGTTTTTAGTAAATGTTTGTAGTGAATGTGTCTGAAATAGGATTAAGCATCGATTGAGGGCCTGAAAACCTTGCTGGACTTCGTATAAATTATAAGGTAAGTGAAAGTAGTTATCATTTATAACGTAATCATCTTTATTGAAATTAACAATTTTTAAGTAGTTGAAATTCGATCAAATCGTGATCATCACAAATTAAAATTTTATTATTCTAAATTGATTTACCATTTATTTTTTACTGTACCGTAGGCCCGACAGTCCTTTCAACTATTTTCATAACTACGCCGGACGTAAATATAATTTTCCCTTCAGCGTATAATTCACTAAATGTGTGTTCGCGTATACATATTACACATTGAAACCGAACGAATCGTATGTGGCAGTACTCGCATGCACATAAGCGTTGCACAAAGGTAATGTACGAACGTCGACTGATAAATGTCTAGAAAATATCGATAGTTAAGTCAATATAGCGCTGCGTTGGCGATCGGGCTGCGGTGGCGTAATATAAACGATGATCAAGCGAGTTACCATTCGTCATTGCGGCGCGTTCGAATATAAACGTCATGATCGAGTGCAGCCCATGGTATAATGTGTGTCTCTCGCTATATATATACAATATATACGCCTGGAGAGTAACGCACACACGCGTACACGAATATATATCGCGTGCGGAGCTCACCAACGGGGGATTATAACGAGGTACGTCGACGTCGCTGTTGCTACTTCTGCACACAAAGCTCGAACATCATCTCTTGGGACGATTTGATGCGCGCGTGTGGCGTGTACCAGAGCAGTGCGGTGCTGCAGTGCGCGGCCAGCTGCGATGGTGAGCTACGGTTGCGCGAAAACCAACAGTGGTCAACTCGAGTGCTTCATTGAGTTCAGTGAGATACCGAGATTTATGTTTCTTATAATTCTCTTTCTTATGTGCGTTGATTTTATTTCTTACTTATTGTAAAACGTTACGTTATCGATTTTCCTATTAGAAGTATCTGAAGAGAAAAAAGGAACCAACGGCATGGGCTTGGTGACAAGATGCTTCGAAATCCTGGCCATCGTCGGCTCGATTCTGCTCATCCTCACGACTCTTCCATTCTCTTTGTGCGTCGTGTTCAAAGTCGTGCAAGAGTACGAGCGAGCCGTCGTTTTTCGCATGGGCCGTCTCAGAGGTGTCCCGAGAGGTCCAGGTATAACCATTAGCCGCAAAGCTCTTACAACGCGTACGTACGTTCCACACCGCACAGATCATTGTGAAAATTTCTTTTCCGGCTGGCAGGTACGTTCTTCGTTCTGCCTTGCATCGACAATTGCGTGCGGGTGGATCTGCGCACTGTCTCGTTTGACGTGCCGCCGCAGGAGGTACTCACCAAGGACTCGGTGACTGTCAGCGTCGACGCAGTTGTCTACTACCGTATCAAGGAGCCGCTCAGCGCAGTCGTCAAAATAGCCAATTACAGGTATACTCTGCGGCTTGCCGAATACCTGCGCTAGCGTCCAATAAATTATGCGAATTGTTGTGTGTTGTTCGCTGCGCGCGTCGGGGGGTCCCCGCTCGGAGCAGTCACTCAACGAGGCTACTGGCCGCGAGTACGCTGCGCACTGTACTGGGCACCAGGAGCCTGGCCGAGATCCTGGCAGAGCGCGAGACCATATCGCACACGATGCAGAGCTCGCTCGACGAGGCCACCGATCCGTGGGGCGTCAAGGTGGAACGAGTCGAGATGTGAGTATCGTAACGGCACGCGTATTGTAACACGGCGCTTTCGCAGGGCCGACCGTTGGCACGCACGGCACACCTGCATATGCGGATCCCTTGTGTAATAACCATATTTATGTGTGTATACGTACACAGGTATATGCATACTGCCAACAACAGACGAACACGCGTCATACACACACACATATACATTGTAGCGAGTCACACACGAGCTGTGTTTGTGACTAACGAGCCTTGAAACGTGCACGGCTTTAATGAAATTTCGACTCGAGCTTGGCCAAAGCCCGCTGCTGTTGCTGCTGCACGCATCACACACAGGGACTGCGCGTCTACTCGACGCTCATGCCTGGCTTATGCGAATCTACGCTTTCGCGCGTATAATATAAATAAATATATACGTGCTGCAGGGCGAGCGACCACCCCGTGGCGCAGTCTAAGGCAGCTTCCGCAAATGCATGGTGTGCAGCTTTTCCGTTTGACAGATCTCACGTCTTTTGTGTCTTATCTCATACAGTGACATGATGCACGTGCACGGCAGTGCAAACGCGCCACACATTTTGCCGCTACTTTTCTGACCCGATAGTCTTCTTAGAACACGAGCTATCTTTCCTCTTCTGGCGTGCTCGAGTTATACTCGGGTCAAATCGTCAATAATCTACTCGTGGAAAGTTTATCAAGTTTTCGGTGTCCACGTGAAAAAGTGTACATCGTCTAAATTCTGAATCCAAAATCAAAAATATACAATTTTTGTATGATTTAAATAAAAAATTAAACAAATATTATTCATATACTTTACGCTCTGAGAGAAAAAATCAGTCAATTTACTCGTTTTTAGTTGAATTCTCAACGAAAAAATATATTTTATAATATGCAATAATTATGAGTTGTTCTATGGTGTTTAGATAAATGAAAGCCGTTCAAAAGTCTTGTAGATGATTACTTCTAGAAGTTTTAGGTTGCATATAATATAATAAAATGACTCGAAAAATACTTTTTCTGGGAGTTTCAATTCATACATGCGTTGATTCGAAATGAGTTACGGATTTCACCACAATCGTTTCCGAACGTGAAAAAATAAAGTTATGCACATAGAACTTGTATTGGATTTTGTATACAAATCATATAATTATTGTTCATTTTTGACTTTTCATTAAAAATATACAACATATTATCGTACACATAATATAATGAGCAGCGCATCTTCGCACGCGTGTGCGTGGCGTCCCGAATTCTTGAACGAAATAGCTGCTTCCGGGGGCTCGCTCGCGTCGTCGTCGCGAGTTTCATCGTCGAGCAAGCGCGCGCGAGACAGGAACAGGAGAGGAAAGAGAGGAACAATTTGACGACAAGGCAAGGAATATAAATTGCTCACGTATACATGCACGTAGCGGTGCAGAGAGACGGCTCTGCCTCTGCACTCGCCAAAGTTTTCTCGCCCTGCACAGCTCGACTCGCGTACGCTACGTCGTCTGCCAATAAGCTTTAAAACTTATTAATGACAACAATGGGCCAAGATCCTTCGACAAAAGCTCTTCCGAGTAGTACTAGTGGCAGCTCGCGTGTGTCGTCTCTACACGTATGAGGGGTATACGGCACACGTCATAAGCATTTCAAGCACACAACCGCACGCTCACACGCATACGACACCAATACATTAGAAAGATGAATGCTATGTACTTTGCGCATACATCATGATATACATATCCCCTCATGTATTATATACGTATATATATGCGCAGCAAAGATGTGAGGCTACCCGTGCAGCTGCAGCGAGCAATGGCTGCGGAAGCCGAGGCAGCACGCGAAGCACGCGCCAAAGTAATCGCTGCCGAAGGTGAAATGCGTGCCTCGCGCGCACTGAAGGAAGCCAGCGATGTCATCTCCATGAGCCCTGCCGCTCTTCAGGTAAGATACGCCTCTCTCTCGTGACGTCGAAGATCCAATTATTCGGTGCTACTATTTGCACAGAAGCAGCAGCGACCGAATATGATATATACGTGCCACACATATAGAGCCAAAAGCTCAGACGAGCTTTTCGATCTTTTCTTCGCTGCTTTTATTTTCTTTGTTTCACGAAAATTAATTTCTGCCTCTCGTTCTTCCAGCTGAGATATTTACAGACACTCAACAACATATCGGCCGAGAAGAATTCGACCATCATATTTCCACTGCCCGTGGAAATGTTTGCCGGATTTTTCAACTATAACGCTGCGAGACGATAGAGAGAGCCGCATTGGATCCACCGACCAGTCGGCGTACATGACAATATCATACTAACCACAAGCGAAAGCGAGAGAGAAAGAGAGAGATAGACAGCAGTAGTGCGTGTGTGCAATGTATGTGTGTATGCGTGTGTGTAGGCAATATAACCGAACGTCAAAGAGCAGAGCGGTGAACAGTTTGTCGCGCGAATCGCTTTGAATCTCGGCAACGCACTATATATAATACCCGACTCTTCGTCCTCGCCAAACTCCAATTCCATTAAAAACTCGTATCTCTCTCTTTCTCTCTTCTCTCTCTGGGCGTACACATACACGGTATACGTTTAGATTTCATCCCCGGGAAAATTGGAAAGTTTATCGAAAAGTTGACAGCTCTTTCAAAACTGTCACCAAAACGTGTATGTGCCAATTCGCGTATATACTCACGCGGGCTGCACCTTGCCATGTAGCTCGCACAATCACGGCAGCATACACAAGCCACCTAAAACCAATTGAAATAAATAGCTGAGAGGATTACCGTATATACGTATACGTACTCGTCGCATTATATATCAGGCGCGACTATTAATGCGACGCGTGCTGGAAGAGCATTGAAAGATCGCAAAAATGTATACCTCGTGTAATGAATATAAACAGCAGACGAAACCTCGTATCTACTGTCGCGCTTATTCACTTTGTATATAGGTCAAAATTGCACGCAGCGGCATATCGTCAAAGCAATCTGCGCTGATTTGTCGCTCTCTCTACGCGTGTGTTTTACATCGCTCGAACGCAGCTTGCAAGCTCGAAATGCAGATGAGTTTTTTCGGAAATTCTGGCAAACAATATATACATTTAGGCAGCTGCGTGCTGCACTTTTATATAAGGCCTGCTCATTCTTGATCTCGCGGAATCGGCGAGGCACGCGCTGATTTATCTCTGCGAGCGAGAGCGCGCGTATTTCACGGTTCGCGTACCAAAGCTCGCGCTTTTATTTGTTTTCTCTCTTTTCTCAACACTAGCGGGTGGATCGAGAGAAAAATGTCGGGTCGTAACCCGGCAAAGGAAATTCCGCTAGTTATGGTGTGTCCGAAGAAATGAGCTGTTTTATCGCATATTAAAAGACATACCGAGGAATCCTTTTTCGTTTGCGCGCTGCCTTTCCTAGCTCTGCGCTTTCTTTCTCGCTCACTCACGTTTCGACCCCATATAATAATAGGAGCGGCGGAGCCGGTGGTGCTCATGGTGACGCTGAAACGCGCGCGTGCGTGTCGGTAAAAGCTTACTGTTTCAAGCCTTTATGCGCCCGGGCGGTGGTGGCGACGGCGATGGCAACGGCACACGAGCAAGAAATGACATAACAGCTCCCCGGCGAGGCTTTCATCCGACTGCACGCAGAAAAAAAGAGCTTTGTCACGATGCTAACGCGCGTTTCGAGTGAATTTTTTTTCGCGAGCAGCTCCCTATCTCGGCCTTCCTCCTCTCTCGCGCGCTCTCTCTCTCTCTCTCTCTCTCTCTCTCTCTCTCTCTCTCTCCCTCTATGCATCGCGTTCTTTTTTTCTTTCCTTTTTTGTTCTTTTTCATTTTATATTTTTTTGGCAACAGCTCGTTAAAAATTCCTCAATTATTTTCTCGAAATTATAATTCGCAGGAATATAAAAGGACGATTTATCGTTAGAAAATTCAACGGGAATTCAATTAAAAACAGTTGTTGAAACTCGAGAAAACGAACGAGGCGAGTGCGCCACGCAAGCGCAGCTTTCGAAATATACAAAATATATATGTATTTAACGCTTGCGAGCCAAGCGGTGAAAAAGGTGCGCGCATCAGCTAATTACATCTGACGAGACTTGAAGCCCAGGCCACGATGTATTGCATGTTTGCTCGCGCGCGCGCGCTCGGAGCGAGAGCAAGCGGCCGTTCTGAAGCGCAGCATTTGCGTAATTACTAAACAAGAGACAAAACAAAGCAGTCTTTCAGTCATGAAATTAGTGCGGGAAGAAGAAAAAAGCCAAGAGCCGCGGCACGAGGAGAGAGAGAGAGGCGAAAGAGAAATCGCAAGAATCAACAGAGAGGTGCGCGCGCGCGAGCCAGCAGGGCCAAGGGAAAAAAATGCCCGGCCACAATGAGCGTGCAAGCGTGCCTGGGCAATTCCTACGAATTCGTGTGTATATAAAGTGCACAAATTCTTTTTACCGAACACAAGCCCACAGCAGAGAAGCGAGTAGTAGTAGTAGTAGTAGTGGTGAAGAGAAGACGTGGCCACACGAGAGATAAATAAGTCCATTTGTTTGTGAGCCGAAGAGAAAGAATTCACAGCCATGAGTAATTATTCTTAGCCTAGGATCACGCGAAAAGAAAGAGAGAAAGAGAGCGAGGAGAAAAGAGATAGAAAGAAGAGAGAGAAAAAAGGGTTGAGCTTAAAAAAGAGCTCGCAGTTGAAAACAATACGAAGCGAAATGAAGGTGGCTCGCTCGCTCGCTTCGCTTTCGCTATTGTTTCGAACGCCGTGCTGTAGCTCTATACACACATACAAACGCTCGGCTGTGTGTGTGTGTGTGTGTGTATGTAGTATGCGGTGCACGCTCACTCGCATACGCTCGCGCATATTTGGAACTCGAGACAGCCGCGTGGGACGTACAGTGTCACGAGATACGAAAGAGAAAGAGAAAAAGGAACCAAGAGAGTCGAGTTTTACCTTTGACCTTTCTTCGGCTTTCCTCGGGGCTCTCTTTCTTTCTGTAAAGTGAGAAGAAACCGAGTATAATAGATGTGCGGCAAACGAACGGAAGCGATGCGGTTACTCGGCGACGCGCTCCTATATATAGGTACTGTAGCGTCACCGATCGAATGGCAGAGTCTCTATCTCTCTTTCATTCTCTCTCTCTCTCTTTTCTCATTTTCAATGATTTTGTAAATAGGTTATTTTTGTTATTCGGCTCGAACAAAATTATTATTATCATTCAGATCTCGAGGACATGATAAGTCGCTGTGTGCCAGCTAATGTCGTGGTCCGCAGGACTGATTTTTCATCCACGGTGTGCTTGCTCTTCCGTAGAAATTTTTGTACATGCACAAGTCAAACAAAGAATATACCCTCAAAAGCTATATATTTTACATTGCATATAGCAATAGGTATACATATCGAAACGTCGATAATATGCAAACTCTAATTCAGATGTTCAATTTCTGTCTGGTCTTGTATGATATATATAACCGTGTGTATACGCGTATACACAAGTCTAAGAAAACGTGACTAGGGGAAAAAACATCGGGCATACGATGGAAGAAAAATGCCTGTGTATATGTATACTGCATGTATACGTACATTCCAAACTACGTACGAAAGGGAATTGGCCGGGTAGTATACGTATAGATTCCACGGTCCAGGAGAGCCTAGTCCTTCTCTCTGGCTCCCGCTGCTCGCAGCACACTGTCATACACAAATAATGTAAACCAGTGTATCCCAACAGGCGCTATTCTGAGCCAAAAGCAATAACATTTCAATGATGCAAAGTATAAAATAATGCGTCCCTCCCTCTCTCTCTCTCTCTCTCTCTCTCACTCTCTCTTGCCCGAGCGAAATTCATTTATTTCGTAGCTCTTAATGTAATTCATTACACTGATGAAGTGCCTCCAATGAAAAATATTTTCTAAGTTTACTTTGTGCCCGGAATACAAATAATTCGAGCTGGTTATATAATACGTACGCTCGCCCCCTTCTTTCAATGGAAGTTTTTCAAGTTTTCAACAAAAGAGAAAATGAATGTCCAAAGCAGAACAAAGTAGTATCCATTTGGATTCCTTTTTCGGCCAAGACTCGGTATGCAAAAACGACGTATTATAATAACCCCTCTATATATACTTTCACGCACAAAAATTAATTATATTGTCAGCCAAGGAAAATGCGCGCCGAGCAGGGTAGAGCCGAGGCTAGCAAAAAAAGAAGCGTAGAGAGAAGAAAGTCAAGCATCCCCGCGTCTCTGTATTCGGTCCACGTGATAATAATAAAAATAAAAAAATGCCAAACTTAGCGCGGGAGACAAAGTGGGCCAGTGACACATATATGTATAATGTTGCTGGGGCGCGCGCGTGAAAAAAGCTCGCTGCTGCTACTGCTGCAGCCGTAGTAGTAGAGCTGCGTCGTGGCAGGACTGCACGCTGGAGCTTTCATTATGCAGCCTCTTAAAGTTGGCGTAACTCCCATTGGTCGTAAATATGAGTTACGACTCGCCGAAATAGCTTGGCGAGAAAGAGAGAGCGAGAGAGAAAGAGCGACGCCTCTCTCTTTCGCGCGCGGTGCAGCAGCTCACGCGCGCTATAATTTATATTTTTCTTGGGGACTCTCCAATGAATGAAAATGGTCTCTGCCACGCATCCTTCCACGCCTTTTTTCCCTTACCTTCGTCGAGTTCCTTCCTTTTTTTTCTTTTTTTCCCTTCTTTCGCGTACTCGGTTCTCTTTTTCTCTCTCTCGCACGCTCGCCATGTTAGAGGTTTAATCGCTGCCAATTTGCACAAGTTTTTGCGGCCGACTTCGAGCTTCGAAGATAATTTCCCACGCTGCTGCGCTTTTTCTATGCGCGGTTCGAAAATTTTTCAAGCTCTCATTTTTGCCAGGGGTAAAATGTAAATTTAATTGGTCGATCGATTCTCGACGACTATTATCTAAGAAGAATCCAGAAACAATTAAGCGTCGAGCCATACATGACTCAACTTGATATGATATATATTGTAAAAAAGAAAATTGGCGAAAACAAGTTGCTAGAATCAAACGTCGTAATAATCGTTTAGACGAAAGTCGTGAAAAAGGAAATATAGCGTCATTATCAGATGCACTATTACCTCCTAAACCTTAATTCATTCGTACCTATAGGAGAACGCGAGCTCGAGCGGGGCAGAAGCTGCTGCTGCTGCTATAATAGCACGCGAGCAGCTCGGAGGCATTTTCTCATCCCCGGGAGACTTTTTATCACACCGCAGAAGAGAGAAAGAGAAATGTCCTCGCGCACACTCTTGCGGCGCGCACAAACTACTATGGAGGCTCGTTCGCGAGCGAGCAAGCGAGCGCTTGCGTTTAGCGAGCCCGAAAAGAATGCGCTAGGCGTCCCGGCACTCACAAGGCAATTTCAGTCCTGTTGTACCCATCTCTCCATCCCTCTCTCCCTCTTGCTCTCTCTCTTTCTCTTTCGCGCGCTCATACATGCATATACACTCTTATTCTCTCTATTCGTGCACTTGATTCTTTCCCTCGAGTAAAATAGCTAGCTTTCTTTTTCCCTCTTCTGCCTCCCTCCTGCTAGCTCTCATTCTCGTTCTTTCTCTCGCACTCGCTCGCCTTTTTCCTAGTATATGCAAAGAAAGCGGCGCGCAACTGCTGCTATTATTATGCAAAATATGAAGAACCCGAGAATGAAACCGTTACCGTTTCCGGCCACCATCGCCACCAGCTATATTCACCTACTACCACACCACCACCACCGCCAGCAGCAGCGAGAAGAAGCAGAATTGCTCTCTTTGGGCGATAAAGAGAGGGTGGGAGGACAAATAACAGTCGAATTTATGTATGGACTCGAGCGCGCGCGCGTACCCGTTGTAGGACAAATTATTTTAGCTCCACGAGAAAAAGAGAGAAAGAAAAGCCACCGCGCTGCTTGCCTGCCTGGATGCCTGGATAGTTGCCTCGTCGAGGAGCAGCGAGCAACGCACACGCAGGAAAAAGTTTAAAATTCCGCAGGATTGTTTGCATGCTCCGCGATTATATAGCTCTGGCGCGAGAGCCATGATTCATGACGACTCGTTCAAAATTTATTACGTCCCGAAAAAAGAGTAGCGTCGATACGTGTGCGGTGGGGCTGCTACGCGCATTATAATTTTGGAGCACTTTCGTGGCGCGGCGATTACGCTTGTGCCAGTTGTGCTTATGCGCTCGCAGATATGTGCACTCGTGTTATACACGGGGCACAGTGAGAGAAAGAGAGCCGTCAGGAGAATATAAACATGTTATTATATTGATGAAGTTTGCTAATAAATTTGAGTGCTGTAACTTAAGTGTTTTATTGCAGGAACGGCTGGCCGAGCGCGCGTGTACAACTATAACAGTATATAAAGTTTTCTTCTACGCGCGCGCCTCGCGACTAAAGTTTTGTCATAAAACGTAGCTCTGGGAAAAGCCAGTACACGCTGGCTTACTTACAACCATTCGCAAACACACATACACGCACACACATACATGCATGCAATGCGTTGTAATGCGTGTGCCACATTGAATCAAGTCCAATGTTTATTTTGAACTTTGTACTTTGATATATATTTATACAAAAGTGCAATTCGTGCGTATATGGGGCGACAATTCGATTTTTATCTTTCTTCAGACGTTGAGCTTAATTCTCGGCCGGGCTACAAAAAGTCAGCACATAATGTCATTATATGCACCCAACTAAGTCTGAGAGCTCCTTTCTTCGTAATGAAAGTGTATTATATGAAAAATCTATTATTCCTCGCGAGTGTTTTCTCATTTGAAAAAGATTGAATTTTAAAGTTAGCCAAGCAAGAACAGAGTTTTCATCATTGGAGCGAAAGAGCGAGAGCGCGACGCGAGCTCGAACAGCCAACAAACGAGAGAGCAGGTCGGGTCGCGCGCGGCGTCAGAGAGAGAGAGTTGCGGTTTCATGGAAGAATAATCGATGAGAAGGACTTTTAAGACATGGACTTCACTTGAGAAGTCTCAAACGTCTAACTAAACCACTTTGGTGTTCAAGTTAACCACTTAAATAGTAAAGAGAGCGGCCGCCCCGCGCGCATCCGATCATTTTAGCCGGCAGCTCGGGCAGGCAGGCAAAAGAACGGACGAAGACAAACTCACCGCGTATTTGAAAAATCTCTCTTTCTCTCTCTATTTCAAGCTCAGGCGGTAGCAGCAGTAGCCGTGAGAGAGCCAGTGGAATAAAAGTTCCTCAAACTTTTTACATTTATGTGAAATTTCGATATTAAAAGCATTTTATGTTAACGTACACGCCAGCCGCAAATATATTGATGCAACTTACTTTTCGAATAAATTAATCATCTCTCTTGACACTTTGGGCTGAAAAATTGATCTCTGGCGTAGCGTTATATTATTCCAATTGTTATACTTAATATGAATCACGCTAAGTTAAGGATTGTTTGAATTAATCAATAAACGATATTTATGTTTCTTTAGAAGAATACAAGAAATAAGGTAATAATAATTATTATAAATATTACAATATTCATGTTTATCATTATTATTGAGTTTGATAACAGAATAAAATTATCCAAACTTACCATGGCTAAGTGCTCTGTCAATAACCTTGATTTTCCCTTATTATGGTAAAATATTATGTACTTTTGCCATCATGGGTTACAGAATAAAAATGTAATGTTTATCATGAGCAGTTTCATTCATTTCATGGTAAATATTGAGCGAGTAGAGTTCATCCCTCGCAGGTAAAGCAGAGAGCGTACCATTTGAAGCTACATTTTAGGGTAACCGAATCGTTCGTCGGTAAGTTACTTCAGAGCTTGCAAGCTGCGGGTAAATCCTGTCTGCAGTCATACCCACTGTGAATTCTCGTTCAGGCTCTCAAGGATAAAGTCAATGAAGAAATTTTCTACAATATTAGACATGGATCCATCAAATTTTCATTCAGATATAATAGGAAGATGAAATTCCAACCATACGCAAGGGCAATATTTGAAAGATATTGCACGAGATCGTGAAATGAGCAATAATGATAAAGTCTTCGCGTAATCGAGTTTTAAGTTACAAATGAAACAGATGCAGTTTTAGATGAGCCCAATAAATCGATCGATTTCAAGACTTCAAAGATAGTTTGTAACTCATTGTAATTAAAGTTCGTCGATGCAATATTTTACTCACCACTACCAAAGCGATGCGGCATAAA
Organism: Trichogramma evanescens; assembly: GCA_902732785.1. Lineage (NCBI taxonomy): Eukaryota > Metazoa > Arthropoda > Insecta > Hymenoptera > Trichogrammatidae > Trichogramma > Trichogramma evanescens. Next base: position 38,750 of record CACVKI010145904.1, read on the forward strand.
TTGTAACCTAGCATTAAGTCTATTCATCTTTGAAACACTATTTCGGGAAAGTACCGCGGGGCTCTTTGGTCTTCGAGCTTCGCCCGCTATGCACACTTACATTGAGTGAAAAACACTCGGGTCGGGCGTCGTAAAATTTTGTGCATAAAACGATCGTCCGAATATATACGTATACACGGTTTCTCTCTTATACAGTCGCAACATAGAAGCAAATCAGCAGCCAGGATCAAACTCATTTCCTCAAAAGCTCGAGACCGACTCGTACAAGCTCAGAGAGCATAGGGGCGATACATTGCAATAGCAGCAGCACGAGCTCTTTATACGGACTTTATATAAATTCCATTTGAGCGCGAAGCTATACACGAATCAGTATATAGTAGCTCGCGTCTGTCTATCCGCTCGGCTATACGCGTAAGACAAATCTCCCGTTCAACAGCTTTTATTCTCTCTCAGCAGCAGCAACAGCACTAGCTGTGTAGTTGTAGCATGGGAATTTCCTTTCTGATATAGCGCAGCCCCTTTCGGCCGGACAAGCAGCACGTCAAAGTCCGCCACCACCAACGCCGACGCCGACGATGACGACGACGACGAGTAAGAGACGATGATTGCGTACAGAACAAGCAATCACATCGCTCGTCCAAGAGCAAAGAAAGTGAAAGAGCTCAGGCTGTGGAGAGTGAGAGGGAGATACAGATAGTGCTGGGCAGAGAGAGCAGTAAGTAGTGGTGGTTAAAACCATCAGTGCAGTGCCGGTGGCGGCGGCGGCGGCAGCCCTTGACACTCCACGAGCGCACTGCCAGAGCCCAGCGAAATTGCCTGCGGCTCTATACCTATCCAGACCACCGGTCGCAAGCTCTGATCGCACACACACACACATATACAAAACTTGCGCGCACGTATACACATATGCACGCGTACGAATATCGGCTCTATATAATCAATGGTCTATATGCGCGTGACCAAACGATAATGACCCTCTTTAGTGCGAGCTCGCGTAAATTAGAACTCGTAAATATAGTCGACCGACAATTTACACATACACGCGCCGGCGTATATAATTCGCAGTAGTTGCCTATATACATACGGTACGTACGTCCGTATATTATCTGATTATATGGAAGGCGCATATAGTATTGTAAATATCCGCACGCGGATCTGCTCGCGGTCAATTCAAATCTTTAATTGAAAACGATAAGGCCTCAATACATATGGCCACGCGTATACGGCTTACGCATATAGATATATTGGTACGGTATGTAAATCTCCCAATCGTTCGGCTGCAGTGGCAGTGACCATTTGTATATATGTAGCTCAGGCATCGTTTGTTTATATACACAGTGAGAGAGAGAGAGAGAGAGAGAGAGAGAGAGAGAGAAATCGGCTGCTGCCGCGGAGCCGGCACTGCACTGTGCGCGATCGGGGCTATAATTATTCCCTATCGCTGAAACACGTCTTTTTTGTCCTACATACGAATTCTCTCTCTCTCTCTCTCTCTCTCTCTCTCTGTCACTAACATGAACGGATCCCCCTGTATTTTATGACTGACTGGCTTTGCCACACCGCCGCTGCCGCTGCCGCTGCGCCTATACATCTATTGAACGCGCGCGAGTGTGTGTGTGTGTGTGTGTGTCAATGCAATGAGAGAATTGGGATGGTTAATTAGCGCGCGGCGTATTTATATGCTGGCCAGAGAGGGCCCGAGGAATAGCTGCTGCTGCTGCTGCTACTATATACCATCTAGGCGTTTCGCACAAACTCGTTTTGGGAGAAAGGGAGTAGGGGGGATTTGATTGAGTGCCGTAGATATTTCACGAATATAAACGAGCCTGATCTTGTCGTGTGCGCGAACGCGAGCCGTAGGCGGCAAAAAGGCTAAAAAAATATAGGCTTTTTCCTCCTCCTATATTCCTTTTTATCTGACACCCGCTCGCGTTCGCCTCTCTATTTTTTCCTTTTTTTTGTGCCACCCATTCTCGGTGAATGGAGAAGAGATCCAAGCGCGCTCAGAGCCTGCAAAATAACATATTTAGCGTTTTAGAATAAACGCTCTGCAGCTGTTTCGATAATAGTTTTAAAACTTTTAACGTGTTGCTTGGCGCGCGCGCGTATTTGCATCCGTCTCAAAATTCCATTGAAACAGGAAAAGCTGCTTTATCGTGCCCCGCTGCTCCCTTGGCAGGCTCAGGCTCATGCTCGCATCAGCTGTTTTGTTTTGGCTGTACGGATATATACTATAAAGCACTCGACGGCGGCGGTCGGCACACAGCTACCATCGCACGCAGCTCTTTTCCTCTTTCCCTCTCAAGCGGAGAGATTAAATTGAAATAATTTTCAAGATTTTTAGATTATAAAATGAGCCCGAGAGTGAGGGACGACGCCACTTTCTTGTAGCTCTCTCTCTAGCGGTACGTTCGACGATTTAGCTCTCGAGCAACGTGGGTGGGGGCAAAGCAAGCAAAAAAAAGCGCTTAGGCACTACTGCAAAGAAATGCTGAGGCAAAGAAAAATCCTCAGACTCATCATAATTATTTTTAAAATTCGCTATCCGTTTTCTAGGCAACGTAATTCTTTCGCTGGAAAAAACTCGATTCATTAAAACGGGCCACTTGCTGGATGCTTATATCGAAATGAGCTGGGCAGCTAGAGCTCTTTTATGTGCGAAAAAGCCTGATAGCAGCGTGCCGCTCAGTGGCTGCAGAGGATAATAAGCTATTCTTTTTTGCCATTGAAAATGCGATTTTCAGGAGTTAAAGCAAGCCTATAGAGCCATGTAGCCAAAGAGTTTTTTAAAAGACTTTCGGTCTCGAGCTCAAAGTATATAGTCTACTAATAAGATGTAGAAAAATACATTTACTTAAGGCCCTCCTCTCTAGACGACAACGATGACGACACCCTACATGTCTGTGGAATATTAATAATACAGCGACGCGGAGCGTCAGAGAGAGTCAGGCGCGAGAAAGAGAGAGGAAGCAGAAAAGAAAAATGCTTCAGCCCGGCCACCCTTTGCTCTGCCGCCGGTGTGTCCAGGAGCGGCAAAAGTATATTATTCTCGCCACGTATATCGAAAAGGACATTTGACCGCTCAAGCCATGTCGGGTCAGGTGCGCTTTTTAGAAACTTTTCTCGCGCTTTACAAATCAAGTAAAGTCAGCAACGACGACGACGACGACCATTTTCCTAGAAATTCATTTGAACTTCACACACACACCCTCACATTCATACTCGGTCAAAACACGACTTTTGCAGCAAAAAAAAAGAGAGGGAAGAAAAAAGTTGTCGTTTGTAAGAGAGGGAGACAAGGGATGGAAGAAAATTGAGCTTGCCCAGAGTTTACGTTGATCTATATACTTTTTTGCCGTCTATATATGCTGTCGGTGCGCAGCGCCGAACGTCATTGCACTTCTTCACCTTCGACTAACTTTCAGCCCGACACATGCAAAAGTCGAAAAGTTCTCTGAATGGTTTTGTAAATACACACGCTGGCCCTGTTTTGAATGCGCGCGTCGCTCTATGTCAATGTGTGTGGCTCTGTGCTGCTGCACTATGTGTGCATGCCGCGCGCGTCAGCCATGATTTATGTTTTTCTGAATGCATTTTATTATACGCGTTTATAGATACAGGCGGAGCATGATTCTGGAAAATAAATGCGATCGAACGAGTCGTAGCAGCAGCAGCAGCAGCAGTAGCAGTAGCGATGCTAGTGGCACTAGTATAGTAAATACTACCTCGGCGCTAGTTCGGATTCAATATACGAATGAAAGATAAATCGATTTGTTTGTCGGCCTGAAAATCTGGATCGTTGCCAGTAATTATCGATTTATTTCTCGTTGTAGTAAGCAAAAATATTGGCACTGATGGTGGTGTCCGTGCCCTCACGCGCGGCGTGACTCTACATTTATATATAGAGATATAAGCCACGCACTTCTAGTCGTAAGTCTCACGCCTTTTGATAAAGTGTGTCCCCGGTTCGTGCGACGAGCAGCGTGCCCCGAAAGAGAAAGAGAGAGACAGTAAACGCGATTTTACGGGCGTGGTTTCGTAATGGCATCGTTGAAAAGCCCGAAAATCTTATAAAATTTCGTATATCAGCCGCATCGAGCGACGACTCGATATCGCCCCGTTTGTAACCGTAATACATAACGTACAAGCGATTCGACTGTAATGGGAATATTGGATTTTTCGTCTTTGAAAATTTCGCGCGCATTCTTCCATCTTTCATGTTGAAATTTTCGAAATTTCGCCCTCCGCGACGTGAGTATGAATTTTCGAGTGCACGTTCAAAAACGTTTCCGAGCTGTGGAGTGCAAAAATACCGTTTCCCAATTTCTGCGCTCACAAAACTCTCGCTTTCAGCCTTTACATAATAAATGGCCGTTAAAAATTGATACTTTGTCTTAAAGCTAGAAGCAGCTGCACATGCGAATGAAACAGTAAACGATATAGTTATTTATGCAACGTCCTCTCTTGTGTCACTGAAACAATCTATACGCGGAACACTGGGCAATTTTTTCACGTAGCGAGCGATCTGCGATACTCTTTGTCGACTAATGAAGCTTAAAAATAAATCCGGAGCTTTTGTCGCATATTATATCGGTTGTCTATTTCGACTATTTTTTTCCGAACAGTTACGGTCTATTTTTTGTTCATCTCGTTAGAATAAGCTTTCTCCAATTTCCAACGCACTGACTGTCGAACACGCGTGTCGATGTATTTTTCTATTAATCGATCAGCGGTTACAGTTGAACAATTTATCAGCTATGTGTTACTGATCGTCTCTCTTCGCGGTATAACGCATATCTTGCACGCATCTTTACGCACCAAATGATTTGCGCCCGAGGCAGAAAATACCGTCGACATTCGTCACGATTCATCAAATAAAAGCTCACGCGTCGCTAACTCAATTTTCTTACCCAATCGAGCGTGACCGCGTTGTGTAGCGAGCGACGCACGGTGCGGTAGATACGATTTTCTAAAAAATAAAATGCCTCCCCTATAGGCAGCTGCAGCAGCAGCTACGCGCAATATGTGTAATACGCAGCAATATTTGTGTCAAACAGTACGTACGTTCCATAAATCCGTACCGGGCCACATTGTATGTTTCGTTGTTTCTTTGCGGCGCGTTTCGGAGTTTCGAAAACAAACAAAGGGAGATAGTAGGAAAAGCCGCGCAAAATTATTCAACACACTTTTAATTTGGGAAATACTTTAACCCCCGCAGCTTTCTGCCCATTTATATAATGTGGACAGTGGCTAACTGTACAAAATCCAAAGGCAAATAGGAGCTTTTCCTGACACAATTAAACAGACCCCGCACACGACTCTCTGGGACACAGAGAGCATCGCAGCAGCGGTGGTCCAACTAACTTTGCGGTCGGCAACTTTTACCGCTCGCTCGCACGCGCAGCAGCATGTATGTACGCGAGGCGCGTTCAAGCGAATATCCGAAACTCTTGGCGAATTTTTTTTCTTGTTTTTTCTTTTTTTTTAACTTTTTTTTTACTTTTTTTTACGTTTCTGCCTTGGCCTCGAAAAACGATCCCTCGAACGTTGATTTAATATTTGCGCCTCGATCGACGCACGCAGCTCTTTGGAAATATTTGTCATTATATTTCATCCAGTACAGATCGTTTATACACACACTCAGACAGGCGGGCAGGCGAGCATGTTCTTCTTTCAACTCGCTGTATATATAAAAGCTCTTGCTCGTACTCGCGCGCTCTCTCTCTCTCTCTCTCTCTCTCTCTCTCTCTCTCTCTCTCTCTCTCTCTCTCTCTCTCTCTCTCTCTCTCTCTCTCTCTCTCTCTCTCTCTCTCTCTCTCTCTCTCTCTCTCTCTCTCTCTCGTATTCTCTCTTGCACGCAAGCTGATAACGCGCGTTTTTCAAATTTATTCAAGCAATCGGCGTGAAAAACGCCCTTAAAGCGTTTTTACGTCCGAGCGCTATTTCACTCACTCTGCGAGTTCAATAAAAATTCACAGCACTTTGTCTTTCTATCCGCACGCGGCACGACTATAGTCATCTCTCTTGGTGTGTGTGTGTGTGTATGTGTTTTCGTATAAATGTGTGGTACGCTGTGGGTGTAGTACTAACACTTCGTCGTACACACACGTTTTGTTCCTACACACGTATACGTGGATAGCGTAGTGCGGTGTGTATATGTCTGTAAATGCGTGGGTGGCCGGGCGGTGGCGGTGGCGGCGGCAGCGGCTTCCCGAGTCTGCAAGTATGGGCGGCACACACAATGCGATCCTGGACAGCTCTGGAGCTGAACGTGAGAACTTTATACACCTTGACTGAAGCTTGTAAAATATTCACTCGCTCGGGCCGAGCGCACCCAGCGCAGCGGCAGCAGCAGCACAACATTGCAATGCTTCTTGACTCGTCGTGCACTTTCAACTCTCGTTAGATATTACGCTATTTTCTTTATATATACATGTGCGCGTGCCTGCCTGCAGCCGTAGCCCCTGATGCCTTTATATACCAGTTCGCTGTCCGCCTCTATACACGTACATTTCGAGAGAGAGAGAGAGAGAGAGAGAGAGCTTTATGCCGGGGACACCTCATCGTTATTCAAGTTAACGCGTTTCTTTTACTTTTCTCTCCCTCTCTCTTTCCTTTTTTTTTTACTCTCTGTAAGCGATCAAGAGCGAACGAGGGAAAGAGAGTAAAATGCTGCCATTGCACACTGTTCGCGCAACATTTGAATTTTAAATGAGCTGCGTATGCGCTGACAATGTATGTGTGTGTGCCTATGGGCCAGATACGTATATAATGTACGTGTACTGTCAATGACAAAATACTCCCGATCGCCTGGCGCTGCAGCGCACATACATGTATCGGCTACACAGTATATATGGAGAAAAATCGTCCTCCGACCAAGTTACCCACCTTTGTTGTCGTTATTTTTTTTGTTTTTTTTTTTTACTACGCCACGACCTATTGGCTTTTCGCGCGCTCTGTACTGCTGTTGCTGCTGCTACCGTGTCGTACTTTAAATACCTGAAATCGTAAATTTTCACGGGTAAAATAATTTTTTACGTACTTTATTGCTCGCTCACGAGTATAGGATAATACACGTATATAGGCTCGGATACTCCGGTATAATGGAGCTTTTATTTATGCGAGAGCGTGTGTGCTGATGGAAAATTGGTGCATTGTTACGTCGCGGCCTTTGCATACGTACACATATACATGCGCGCGTGCAAAAGGGCCGAGAGTTATATATAATGTTTCATTGGCTTCGAGCTCTCTCTCGGCTTTTTGTTGTTGTAGTTCGAGTGCTAAATCCTAGATATACATTCCACGTGCGAGAGTGAGAGGACTGCAATATTTGGCGCGGGGCTCACTCGAAAATGGATTTCCGCTGTTTAGAAAACTGCCGTGATTTCGAAGCTCGGCTATTAACGCGCGGCGGCCGGCGCTGATTATCACGCATTATACATAGAAGATCGCTTGAAATCCGGAATACCGGCCACTGCCCGCCCCCGCCCGCCTTCTCTCGTCGTGACCCCCTTAATGATGCAATATTGTCCTGTGGTCTTTCGGGCCGCACACCGATTCCGCACGTAATTTAGTATACGTTCAAAAGTTTCGCATTGTTGCGTGGACGCGGGGGAAAAAATTCAATTAAAGTAACTCGTAAACTTGCCGAGCCATAACAAAAGCCCGTATTAAAAAGGAAACAAGGCAAAGCGCTCCACTCTATGGCAATGTATATATATCAAGTTATTCGATAAATATGCACTTTTACAGATTTTATGAAAGTTTATTCCAAGATAACTGCAAGTATAAGTATAAATTTGCTAAAAGAGGGAAAAAAAGGAAGCGGTAGAAGCGGTAGAAGAAGAAGCAGAAGAGAGTATCGGAGCAATAAAGAAATATTGTGCTACTGTATAAACTGTGTGCAGCATTTTTTGTGGTCTCTATGTACAGTGTATACAAGACCCTGCACTCACACACACATACGTGAAGGGTGAGCTTCATCGCACAGGATGTACATACAACAACGCAGTAGCAGCAGTAGCAGCAGCTGAAGCAGCCAGGGCAAAAGGATACGCTTCCACTTCTCGTTGAGATAGATAAGACAAAAAGTTTAAATTGATTCAGCGCGCAGCTTTGGCTTTTGCCAATATCAGCTCTCTCTCATTCTCTCGTTCTTTCTCGACGCTACTACACGTGGGGCTCGATGCTGCCTGCCGCGCGTATTATATATCCCCGCAGCTCGCGGGATAACTAGCATCAGCAGAAGAGGCAAAAGAAGTTAAAAGATGCCAGCGCAGAAAGAGTATAAGATAAGAGAGCTGTTCGCTCGCTCGGCGGCGCACTATATTATTATGATCATTATTATTATGATTATATTTGTTAAGAAAAAAAATGAAGATGCGCGCGCGAGGTGCTCTGAAATATAAGGAGCTGCATAACTGCACAATTTAAAAATACTCAGAGTCATTATGACGCAGAAGTCAGGCTGGTTATCGCGAAAGAAAGAAGAAGAAGAAGAAGAAGCAGCAGCGATTAGGCGCTTGTATATATACCGAATAAGTCTCTCCTTTTTTCCTCTTCTTTTTTTCACCTCCTCGTTCTCCTTCTTTTCTTCTGCACCTTCTTTCTCCCGTCATTCTTTCTCTCTCATTTCCGTTTTCCTCATTATGACTACCTACGATTTTTCGCTAACTCAAGTCGTCGTCCCAGACGGCTACTTTTAGCATCGAGCAATTTAGACCATTAGCAAACGATCTATTCTACTATAATTAATTCACGCTTCACCAAAGATGCTATTTGAGAAAAGTGCAGGAGGCCACGCGCGCGCGTGTAAGTTTAGTGTAAAGTACAGGAGCTGGAAGGAGAGGGGAAATAAGTCGGCTAAGCCAAGATTCGAGCGCCCATAGGATTATATATAATATATCTCTTGAGGAAATATTCGAATAAGCATTTTTTTCTCGTTTGTGCTCTTAAATCTGTTATTTATAAGTAGCAAAATTAGATTTTACGACTAGAGGAAAGTAGGTATAAAAGATATAATTCGTCACATATATAGCGTGTGTCTGGGAGCGCATGTTTCTGCGAGAAAGAGGGGAAAACGCATGTACGACAGTTTCCGTTTGCACTGCAAATACAAGCTCGCAGCAAGAGAAAGTTGAATGGTCATATACATTGCAGCGCAAGTATATATAATAATATGAGAGAAAAAATATATATACGTATAATGTGCGTATATACGATATAACAGTAAGGTGGGCAGGCTACGGGCTTGCAACGACAGTATTATATATCTATATGTATAGGTAGAGAAAATAGAGAGACGGGGGAGGTGGATGAGGAGAAGAGGACTCGAGTTCTCGCATATGACTATGTAAATTTGTTTGAGAACGAGCGCGCAGAGAATGATTTTAGTGACAAAGAAGAGCACAGAGCACTCCGCTTTTTGTGCCGGAGTGTCACAAGGCAACTCGTTTACTGACTGCACGCGACGCGCGACACGCAACACGACTCAAGATAGTAGTAGTAGTAGTAGTAGTTGTAGTAGTCGTACACTACGTATGTATATATGTGGGCCGCTGAAAGGGGTGCAAATTATATGAGACTGCTGTCGTCACGCTTCCTCTTTCGTACTTCTCGCTCTCTCCCTCGCTCACTTCCCTTCCTCATCTCTTCTTCCTCTGCGCGTATCCAATCCGAGCTAGCGCAGGGCTAAACGTTTAAAATATTTAAGCGCTCGGTTCCTCCGAACGTGATAATCGGCATTTTATGGAATTTTGCATAAAAAAAAACTGGCAAAGCTGGAAAAGTTTTTTGTTTTTCGCCGCTGTGTAGCGATGCTGCACGCGCGCGCGCGCCCGTGTATATCGTATACATAAAACGCGTCACGACACAACACCGGAATAAAACAGTTTTGGTTGCCACAACTCTCGAGCATTTTTTGCACGCGCGCTTGAAACGCATAAAATAAAAAACCCTCGAAGCTTGCAGCAGCACACACAGCGCTCGAGCAGAAAAGCACAGAGGAAAAAAATCACCACATCGGTGTATCTCAAGAGCATCATTGCATTTCTCATTCTGCCTCACCCTCGCTCTCCTCGCATCTCCGTGTCTGTGTCTACGTGTGTACGTGTAAGAGCTGAGTATGTCATCTCCGTTTCGCTCTGGTGCTTCTCTCTCTCTCTCTCTCTCTCTCTCTCTCTCTCTCTCTCTCTCTCTCTCTCTCTCTCTCTCTCAAGTATCGCCACACACACACACACACACACACACACACACACACATACGCGTGTGCTTTAAAGCGTCGTCCCCCCCCCCCCCACAGCGCGGGTACGGGCAAGTTGCCTGGCTGAATTCCAAAAGCCGAAGAAATCCGAAACAAGTACCGTTATATAGTTCTGTTTCTGCCTGTCTCCCTCTCAACTCACTCGTATTTGTACGTAAGAATATAAGTTTCGACGACGACGAGGACAGGCTCCGCACACTTCATACTACTAGCCTCGATTTGAGTATACGCGCCCATAGCACAGCAGCACAACAAGCCGTAATTTGCCCCTGTTTTCCATCTTCCGTCCCTTCTTTGTATTCGTTCTTTCGATAAGTTTGTTATATGCTGGCTTTTGTTGATCTCGCACAGGGCCCTCGAAGAGTTGGTATAGTTATAGATTCTAGCTGTTGCCGACACTCGATGCAATGTACTAATCGATTGCGTAAAAAGCTTTTTTTGTTAGCCATCCATTCGAGCTTCGGCTATATACTGTGTGTGCAGTGCAGTATAGCATGTAGCTGCACTTACACTTGAATCGACGCGGCTGGAAAAAGAACGAGCGAGAGTGGAAAATTAACGGGCTGTTTACGCTGGCGGCCAAAGCGTGAATCTATACACACGTAACGCGTAAAGACACACAACAGCAGTTTACACCCAAGTGCAAGAAGTACATTAAAATCTTCTCGGCAGAGTTGAGCGCGCGCACCCACCAACCAAATACCGATGATCTTTTTTTTACTCATGTATATTAGCGTATTATATTTATAATATCGCAGAGTATATTACCAAGAGATTATATACACATTGCATAGAAAGTCGAACGCTGTGCGCGTGTGTGTGTACGTGCTTCCGAGGCGATCGTGTGTTGTTCGGATGACGCAGAGAATACTAATAAAAGTTTTTAAGCGCTTTTTCGATATATTGCCTGTTCAATCGTTTTTTAAAGTTCGTTGCGCTTCCCCACCATACACGATAGAACGATCGAGAGAGAAAGAGACAGGCAAGAGTCTGTATGTATGTACGTATTGCCGTTATACAGGCTACGCGTGCCCTATACGCGCCAGATACGTTCCGTATATATTTGCCGCTGAGCGGTACATAACGAACTTTTTTATTTCGGCAAACTATTCGATAAATATTAATTTTCGATCGGTTTTGTATACTACGTGCAGCTCGCAGGGAGAACAAACCTTCAGTGCCCCCGCCCTCGTAGTGTACCTACGAGGCACGACTTTGCTTACATGTACCTATATTTCTGTTACTATGTTCTTTTTTATTCAATTTATAAATGCTAGCATTTGTTTTACTCTTTATTTTAAACCTTTTTATCTTTTTCTATTATTAATAAAAACGACTCCTTTTTGAAACTTCTTTTCGGACGTTATATTTACGATGTACCTGTGGGTAGTTTGTTCCAAAATCAATTCGATACACTCGGTTCTCTCTAGATAAACTTATGATAAATGCGCACACAAGTTTGCGGGGCTTTATGAACATAATTAATGAGATCTAGAAGTTAGACTCGCGTTGCGTGACATACAACACACTATTGATAAATAGTAGTTTTCGATACAAGGGCCATAAGTAACACTTTTTGGCACGGCGTAGTTTAGGGCCCGAGCGCAGCGAGGGTCCTAATAGCTGGGCCGAAAAGTGTCCCCTATGGCCCGAGTATCGAACAATATTTTATAGTACTGTGCAAAGTTCACATTTATGCCCCCTTTTCCGAGCCATGAGTCGCACTTCTGGTAGCGCGAAGTGAGGTTAGCGCACGAGCGTATGCGAGTGTGATGCGAACGCAGCGGTGCCAGAATGTGCGACTTATGCCACAGAAAAGCGTGTCATAAATGTGAACTTATGCCATACAGTGCTATAAACATTATGAAAAAGTACTATTCTATATTGAAACTACAGATTTTGCTGTCAATATACCTATTAATCTGTAAGTCATAGTGGTTATGTACTTTTCATGAACGCCAATAAAATCAATTTCAATTCAATACTTGGTAATTCAATGGCATATTGTGTTTTAGCAATTTAATTGTAACGATATATTGATTAAAATCATTCAATTTCATACGATTTTAATAATTAAATTTTTTTGACAATGGTTTGACTTATAGGATTATCTTGATTTTGCCACTTGTAGATTTACGGACAAAGGTATTCGCCATCTCGTGATTGAGGCTTAAAGTAGCGTTATCGTAATTAAAATAGCTGAAATAAAATGTTTTTTTTTTAAATGGTCAATTTTTTGTCATTATGCTATAATGAATGTTAAGCCTTTCCTCTACAGTATTTCGACTTATTTTTTTTATTATTGAATCGATTGTGCAAACTGCTGCGTCCTTTTGAATTCTTCTAGCAGATTACGCGATTCATTTTCACTCGAGCTTATGGTTACAGATACATACGTGAGGCTGCGTCATCGACCAGTTACCACAGAAAAAATGTGGTTCTTTTGAACTTGAATTTTTCGGAAAATGCTTTTCATCATTTTTTATCATCGCGTTTTTAATCTTTGCGATTTTCCGATAATCCGCCATTAATGCATCGATAATTTAATTGACGCATATGGGAACTCGCAAGCACATTGCGGGCATAGATATTTAACATGACAAACTCGAAAAGCAATAAACGTTAAAATGTATCAGGAAGTACTAATTAAAAAAGTTTTTTAATTAAAGTACCCAGTGTGCTCACGTTACGTTATAGTAAAGCACGTAAAATTTTTGAGCCATTAATTATGCGTTTGCTATTTCAATAATACACCGCAGTCTAAGTCATATCATGATTGGTGTGTGGGAGGGGGGGATAGGATTGAGCTTGCCAGCAGAGGGGCACGATACAAAGTTTCGAACGAGAGCGGCGCAATATCCCCCAGCCTCGTAATAATGATGTACTGCGATTTGAACATTCAAGGCATGAATTTTATGACATTGCCTCCGGCTACACCGGACTCTGAGCAGGCCACACTTTGGTGATAACTTAAATATGAAAATCAATTTACAGAAAAATATGCATCGTGTTCTCTTACAACAATGTAAATTACACAAAGACAGCACCAAAAGAACAATAACAACGAGTACAATGGATTACTTTCACCTTTATTTTCTCTCTTACAAAGACAAACTTCAAACAAACGATTTATCCAGTGGGACAAACACTCGGGCGTCAAATAAACCAAACATTGCTTTGCATAAACGTGGACACGCTTTACACCGTTAAAAATATATGAATGAAAAAAAAATTTTAAATTACAGTGATAATTTTTTAACGGTGTAAATGAATTTTAATCGTTGTGATATCGGTCAATCGCGAGAAATCGAAATTGAAAATGGCTCGGCTTGTAAAACGTGATACGCGGTAATGCACGCGGGTGACGGAAAAAGGGAGAGCCGAAGGAAAAAAAAAGAAGAAGAAAATAGAAGCCAAAAAAAAAATGCGTCGATTTTATTTGCCTTTAGCCGGTCGATATCGAGTTTTCGGTTTGGCGAGTTTCTTGAGGCGCGGCGTGCATCTGGCTTTGAGAGCGCTCTTCGGTACGCTGAAGGCATCCTCTTTGAGGTCGGTCTCACGACCCGGTGGCCGCTCCGCAGGTTTGGCTAGTTGCAGCGTGCGAGTCGTTGCTGTAACATATGCACATACACACATATATACACACGGTATACTCTACGAGTGGTGGTATACGTTTAGAGAAAATATACCAAGTTGAGTGGGCGAGTACAAACACGCACACGCACACTCTGAGCTTTTTCGCCAAGTTGAGAAGATCATGCGGGATTTTACGTTTGTACGTGTGTGTATGTGTACGCATGAGTGTAAGTGTACGAACGTATGTTCTTGTTGCAACTAATGGAACAGCAAGGATTCTTCTTTGAACTAGAGACAAATCAAAGCTCGTTCAAAGACGAGCTGGTAGACGATGTTGAGCTCGAAAAGTACATTTTTATGTGCAATTTTTACAAGAGTACTTTGCGAGATGCAATGAAAATTATGAAACAGACAAAAGTACCTTGCTTCGATTAAATATTTTTTTTCCTCAACCCATCAGTATGCCAGCAGATATGATGCTACTCTTGCTGCTACTGTGTGCCGCGAGATGAAAAAATTGTAAAAATTTCACTCAGTTTTTTTACGATCTAATACTTTTATTCCTATGCGTATCAAAGTTCGAAATCTTGAAATGGCGCTTTCGAATATTTAAAACTTTATGGGGCGATAAAGAAACTCGAGCAAAGAATTATATTCATGCGTATATAAGCGTGGAAAAAAATAAATATGTGTCATGATTTGATATTTCATTCAAATGAAATTATTCCGTTCTTGCGCGTTTGCACGTATACGGTAAAAGTATCTCGTTAAAAAAAAATAAAGATATTGAGACTTTGATAATAAAAATACGTAAAAACAATAGTGTAAAAACAATGAATGACCCTTTGCTCATGCGAGAAAATAATGAAAGGCGATATTACGTTCGGCCTTGAGAGCGTTCGGATTCACGGCGCCCGGCACTAGATACTCCGGCTCTGGTCGAACATTTTCCCGATCTGCGAGCTTCAGCATACGTTCCGTTATCTTGTAGACAAGGGCCGACGGTTGCACTGCAAATGGATCTCTGCCGTCGGGCTTTTGTTTGCGTGCTGGCTTAGCCAGAAATTGCAATCGAACCATATTGGGCTTCGGCTTTTTTTTCGACGCCAGCTAAAATGTTCGTAAGTGTGTGAGCATCATATTGGCATTAAGAGCTTAATATTATTTGTCAGATTGTGTGTTTGGTGAACGTTTAATTCGTCGCGCACTCGAATGAAAGAGGACGATATTACGAGGAAATTCCAAAATAAGTAAACAAATAAGAAGGCAACAGATAGTATTAAATTGCAGTAAAAGATGGAAGCGTAGATTTCAATATTTGTACAAAGTCGATTTCCACTAAAAATGCATCAAGTAGAAAAGTCAAGATATTGTCAGACATATAATAAAACTTGGGGAAGTCTTTTGTATATTTGATTCGTGCAACTTTTTTATATTTTACGTTGAAATTTCAAATACGAATATGAAATAAAATTATTCATAACGAAGAATTCGAAGCTGCTGCTGATGCTGCAACTGGGACGCAAATTTGTCGAGCAGCTCGCGGCGCAGCTCAGCGGAAACAAGGGCCAAAGTACTGTTTAATTCGGTAGAGCGAGTCGCGCGCCATACAGGGCCGAGAAACTCATTAGACACGTAACGGGCAAGCTCGAGACAGATTTAACAACGGAAAAACACACACAGGTGAGAATCAATTAGAAAAGAATAGAATATATAATCCGAGCTTGCACGTGCGCGACGGAATTGCACCGAGCGATGCAGCAGCCAAGCAGACGAGTATTTGCGTTTAATAAGAGAGCAGCAAAAGCAATTAGAACGAACGAGAAATGGTAAGAATAATTTCGAGCGATAAACATTAACGAGTATGAGACGAAGTGTGATGCGCACGTGTAATATAAGTGGGCGAATGTCTTGAATTCTGACTTGACGATGATAATGTACTCACGGGTTTGGATCGAGGTCGCCTCGGTAGCTTTTTTGGCTGCGCCAGCCTCTCCAGAGCTTTCTTGTGTCTCTCCCAGTCGCCGGTACTGGCAAGGTATCTTCGCATCTTTCTCATGATCTTCCTTCTGTTTTGACAAAAAAAAATTAACGTTGAGTCGCTCTTTATTTTTAGTTCAAATGTTATAAACGTGAGTTCGAAATGTAAACGCATTAACTACAATTTCAAAAATCGTCACGCTTATAGCTTCCCGCATGCATTCGACTAGAGATTAAAACGATCAACAAGGTATCACCTGATCCTATTATAAGCAGTTCATTTCGAAACGGGACCCGGGAAACTGGAGAATATTATCCGGCTCTGTATAGATATGATTTAGAAATTTATAACGGCCTAGGCAACACCCAGATATATAGAGAGAGAGAGAGGGGGGGGGGGAGAGGTATAATGCGGGATGAACAGCTGGAGTGTGCGGCGCGCTACGAAAGCGCCAGATACAACCGCACACACACATACATGTATACATACACGCGAGCGAGCGAGTGAGCGCACAGGCAGGGATATATAATGCAATAACTTGAGCGACCGCGTGTACACGCACAACTTTGCGGATATTCCACCCGCTTATGTGTATGCGCGCGCTGCGGCTTTTACATTCCCTGGATCATGCAAATTTCCAATTTAATCATGATGTAAAATAGTATAATTTACATGTATAATATGTGTCACTATGCTTGTGTGTTGTTGGCCGTTTGTTCGGCCATTGGCGCGAGGGTCGATCTCTCCCCGCGACAGAGAAAAAAAAGTGCCTACAACAACACCTACATACACCCACGTTCATATAAGTTGCAAGAGTGCAAGGTATATAGGATGAGGAAAAAAAACGCGGGAGAAAACGGATAAGCTTGGCTCCGTGGACTTTTTCATCTTGAATTGGATAGAGCAAGCTTTTTGTGTGACCACATCATAGCCATGTGTGTGCGTGTAGCCCGTGTGTAAGTGCGTTTGATGTATGTGTACAGCTTTCGCGCGTACTTCCTTCGAGGTTTTCTGCTTAAAAGTTCGTTTCTGGCGAAAAGTACGCGCGAGTCCGCAGACGACGAGCACTACTGCATGTACAGCGACACATTGCAAGCACTTCTAGAAGATCCATCACCAGAGGAGAAAAACTTTTCCTCTTTCTATCCCACTTTTTCTCGCTCTCTCGTTGGTCTCTCTCTCTCTCTCTCTCTCTCTCTCTTTCCCTACACTCTCTATCTGCGACTCATGCAGAGTGCAGCATGAAATATTTTTGACCATTTAAGCGCCTTACTAACTGACTTTTGCCTTCCTTTTTCTTTTTCTCTCTCTTGCTCTCCGACCGAAGATGAATTATTTCACACCCGCCAACTGCTAAGTCGAATCATTCTAACGCCTCGGGATTGGTGGATAAGAGCTCGGCAACGGATTTAATAAAAATCTCGCGAGGATTATTTGCGCATGGGTGGGGGAGAAACGATGCGCTGTCAATGTGTCAAAAAACGGCAGCTGCAGCGAGGAAGAGAGAGAGAGAGAGAGAGAGAGCAAAACGCATCAACGCCCAGCGCCTCACGCGTAAGTGCTCAGAAGTCGTCTTCGTGTGCGAGGGCTCGCTTGTGCGCACTGCAGCTGCAGCCTCTACATAGCTCTTTCTAAGAGCTACGAGATCTTTCCCCAATTCGCAATGATTTTCGGTAAATATGGGAAAAATGATGCACTCGTATTTTTCAAACTGTATGTATACCATGTACTTTGTTACGCGCGTTTCTGTATATGTGTGCATGCATGTGTACGCGAAGCTGAGGCATAAAGTGGGTGAGTGAGTGAGAGGAAAAGAGATGTCATTTCGCATCGCAGCAAGAAGCTGGATATTATTTTGACAAGGTCCCAAAACGAATTGCTTGAGGCATTTGTGAACTGCTGCCGATAGATACTTCAATATTGGTTGACTGATACAAAAATATATCGATAGAAGCTTTATAAGTTCACCCGCGCGCATTACATAGATATACACTGACCTATATACACTTATCACTCACTCCCTCTCTCTCCCTCGTGCTTCTAAAGCGATGATCACAAAATTTGTTTTATCGTGCCTCATTTAACCGGTTAATAGCACAAAGCTCGTATACACGTTTACAAGTACACTGAGCACACACGCGCTCGTGTATTTGGGAGTCATGTTAAAATAAGTTGAATAATTAATATCTAAAATGAGATGAGGCTAAATTATTACTTATTCAAAAGGACGCTCGCATCTACTCTCATGTATGTGATTATGTATGTGTGTGAGTACATCTGTGCATACGTGCGCCCAGACTGAAGTTAAACATGCTGAGTTCAACAAAATTCAACGTTTCCAGGTCACTGATAAAGAAGCCAAACTACATGTTTATTGCCAAACAAGAGAACCCGAAAGAAAACTTCCCATGCGTGGATGTGGTCATTTCAAATGAGCAAGTTTATGCATACAAGACTCGAGAAATTTGTTTAGCAATTTGTTTTATCGGAACTTTGCAGGCTTTTTCCGAGCACCTGAAAATTGTCGTCTGCCATGCAAATGAAGATCGTAACAACAAAAAAAGTAAACAACAATACTCTATTATCTTTGATTTTATAGATGTGAGAAAGTTTTCAACGTTATATACCATTGGTTGACCTATTCTTTTCAAAACGAACTAGAATCAATATCGATTTTTCGTTGGGTTAGTTCCGAAATTTCATAAAAGTCAAGAGCTCGACGCAAGAGCTATATATAGCTTATAGTAGGGCAACGTCCTGCACCCACATTTGAAGAGTCTAACGCACTAGGATGTCAACGACGACGAACCGTTAAAAAAATCTATCGAGCGGAAAAGAGCCATGAATTATTTCCGACTTTTATACGGAGTTTAGCAGCACAGCGCAGTAGTAGCAAAGTAAAAGACAGAGAATAAGAGAGAAGGCGTAGTGAAGGCGAGTGCCCACGCGCGCGCGCGGAGACGTGTACGCGATGGTCGAACATAACAATAAAACAAGAAGAAAAAACTACTGAAGCGAGATGCAATGCGACGTAGAATGAATTGTGAGGTAAGAAAAGCAAAAATGGCAAAAAACACAGGGGGAAAAAGGTCGAAGCGAAAAAGAAGCCGAGGATAGGTGTATTAGAGAGGGCCGAAAGGGAGAAAAATGAGAAAATATAAAGAGTAAACAGAAAATCAGAAAGTACGTAGAGAGAGAGTCTTTTTCTCGTGTGTAGTGCACGCAGCGCATAGTGCATTCAATCGTCCATTCACCAATGGAGGAAAATCAATAAGCCAACTCGAAGAAGAGCAACAATGACAGCCCCGCGCTACACTCTAGAATTCCTGGGAAAAATGAGAATGCTAGGAGAGCGAAATAGATACAATAAAGCACTAGTAGTAGTAGTGGTAGTAACAGCAGTAGAGAGTCGATAGAGAAGAGGAAACGAAGCGCATTGAAAACGGGTAGAAGGACGACAGGGTGCGGAGGGAGACAAATTGGTGGAAATGCAGCAGCAGTGGGCAAAAGAAGGAAAGATTAGCAGTGACAGCGAGTCGGTCGGTAAGTGAGAGGATTAAAGCAGAGCCGAGTGTGTGTGCAAATACACTTCAATGAAATAGCTGTGGGTAACTGGAATCGAGGTGCAGGACTAAAAAATAAAAACTTATCGATGTAAAAAGCAACAAAAAAGGGGGAGAGAGAAGCAGCAGTAGTGAAAAAAAAATAACACGCAGAAACACATACACGGGCACGGATACAACCGAGTACTCTCAAGAATGAAGAAATTGGAGAAAATAGAGGGCAACAAAGTCCAAGTGTGAAAAGAATTGCGCATGAAAGTGTCTGCGTCTATATCTGTGTGTATGTGTGTGTACGACCGTCCCACGACTCTGTATATACGGTGAAAGTCAAATTCAAAGGCTCCGAGAGCTTCAAAGAAAGGATGCATTATAGTATTGGATCGTTACAAATTTTTTCCCCTTTTTTTTGCTCCTTTTCTCCCGACAACAACAACGTTTTACTTGCTACTGCAGAGCTCTCCTCGTACATAAACGTAGCTTCCATCTCCGAAGATAAAAGACTGGGTCTCTAGTGAAAATCAAAAAGATATATACATATAATACTATACGTATAGGAGAGGAGAGAGAGACGATATAATCGAGGCTCTCGCGTCTTTTGCTTTGAGCAAAGATGATGTCGGTATACGTTTGATTGTTCAATGCTTTATTTCCTCGTGTGTAAAAGAAAATGTTTTTTTGGCCTTACTCCTGCATTCGTAATCAGTTTACGTCGCGTATACCTACGAGAAAGTGAGAGAGAGAGAGAGAGAGTAGTAGTAGATAGTATAGAGTATATAGCGAAATAGAACGGCAAGCAAGTAACGCGAATCGCGGTATGATTTTCTCTCTGTCTTTCGCTCTCGGATAGAAAATTGTCTGACTACAAATAGCAAGAGAGAGTCTGGGAGAGAATAAAAAAGACTTCTCGATATCGTAGTTTTGAGAGAAATCCCAAAAGGTATATATAGACACGACAGGACGCATTTTACTCGCATTATGCTGAAAATGCTCCATGCTCGATTCACGTAGAGAGAAAGAGAAACGATTGGATGCGCATTAGATATAGGTGAGCTTAAACATACATATAATGCATAGATAGATGATACTTACTCCCTTTCGACAGCTCGTTGATGCAATGAGTTGCAGATCATGCGATACTTTTGATACCTCGACTTGCGTATGCCTCTCAGCTGAGCGCTGACGTTGGCCAGGCCAGCTTTATTGCCCAGCGATACGAGATACAAACGGGCGTGCATCAAGGTGCTGCAAATAAATAAGAACACATGTTTCGTTAAACGGTACAGTATATAGCATCAACTCTCTTTCTCTCTCACAGCCGAGTTATTCGAAAAGGCATTAACCTGGCGACATATTTAGATAATGCGCCGAGCATGCCGCTTCGATCGCTCATGAGAAAGGATAGAGGGGGAGAGAGGGAGAGAAGTGAAACTCGTGTGCCGAGAACGTTTTATCCTGAGCGTGTTTTTGATTAATTAGCCGTACGTGGCGGAGATTAGAGTACGGACGACGGCCGTATATATTCAGCCTCCGAGGAAGTCTAACACTCTGCACTGATTGAATATCAAGTAGAACGGGCTGTTTTACTCCCCCTGCCCCAAGGCAAACTTTTGAATGCTTAATTGGCTTGCACGTGAATCTCTTTCGTACTTTTTCTTTCTTTTAATGATAATTTTGCATGAATTTCTCTGGGGAGCAACGAGGCAACAAGCTGCTCCCTCGCAAATATTTATATTCAATATTTTGGATGCGAGTGTGCGCACAAGTTCGACTACGAGATATATCGCGCTATCTCTCTTTATGCGTGATGCATTCAAACAAATTAGATACACTTGGCAGGCTATGTAAAATCAAAGGCAACTGATCGTCAAACAAGTGTAATGTCCATAAGGGCAGAAGGGTTTCGAGTTTGAAGATAAATATTAAAATATTTACGAAAACAGGCGCGCGTGGCGTGCAGTGGCATGTGGAGTATCGAAAACTCGTGAGTGACACCGCGAGAGTGTACGTTGCAACTACAAAGCGTGTGTGTATATTGCGTATAAAATCGTACAGCAGTGATAAAATATGGCGAAGAGGAGCCATAGCGCCCGCTGTGCATGCCTTTTTTTCAGCCCACGCCTTCCAGCAGGTATATTATTTTCACTTCTCGCGAGTCGCGTGTCTGCGCTTCGTTTCGCGCCGTCAACGGTGCGACACGAAGCCTTTGCAACGTCGTCGTCGTCGTCATCATTGTACGCGTCGAATCACATCCGTCGAGACGTTTGTTTTCGCTTGCTTCGCTTTCGTCGCGTGTACCCGCCACCGCTGTTTCATTTCTTTTTTGCTCCGATTTCGTTGCTGCTCGTCACACGAATATGAACGTGTATTGGATGGAACACGTATGCGCGCGATGCTATCGAATTTTTACTACCCCCAGTTAAAAGAGAAAAAGGAGTACGACAGTTTTTGAAAGATATAAAATATGCGTATAATTTCGAAAACTCGCAAAGCTGGGTCAATTTCAAAAATGTGCACAACCATTTTTCAACTCTCTCTTCACACACACACACACACACACACACACACACGTGTAACTGGGAGGAAAGTATGGGAAATTGCGTGGAACGCTGTGCTGCTCTGCTCCGCTAGTGTGTGTGGGTGTATGTGCATGTGTACCAGTGCAGGGCAAAAATAATTGATTGTTCGATATTAATCACCTGCAGTGAAAAACAAACAAACCAACTGCTGTACATAGATTTAACATCGAAGCGTATGAGAAGAGAGGCGAGGAGGCCGAGGCAGAACGAGGTGAACAAACAAACATAGGCTCTCTCTTTCGCGTGCGCGCGTTACTATTTATATACTACACTTGATCGAGCTTTTTTTTCACCTCTTTCCACTCTTTTTCTCTTGATGCTCGATCGATTTTCTCTGCACGCCTATCCCAGAAAACAACAGCAGCAGTGGCGGTGGTGGTGGCGTCGGCTGCACGATTCAGAGAATATAAAAAGAAATTCATTCTCTATGTTACATGCCTTACCCATACCACCATACCACTACCTCGTGG
Organism: Trichogramma evanescens; assembly: GCA_902732785.1. Classification (NCBI taxonomy): domain Eukaryota; kingdom Metazoa; phylum Arthropoda; class Insecta; order Hymenoptera; family Trichogrammatidae; genus Trichogramma; species Trichogramma evanescens. The sequence continues at coordinate 61,177 of CACVKI010145904.1, forward strand.
AAGGGTGAAGTGCGTACCTTACAAAGCTTCTACACCGTAGCTACTGCTATTGCTACCGCTACTGCTGCTGCTGCTGTTATAGGGCACAAAAGTCAAAGCGAAACATTCCAGTAGTAGGCATGTGTATATTTGCACGTATTTGTACGCGTATATACAGATAGATAGAGAGGGCGAGTAAGGGAGAGAGAAGAAAGAGACGAGCCATGCCTGGCAAACATCAGACTGGCACATACAAAGTTTGTAGGTGAGCTCGCGCGCGCGCGTGCGTGCGGGTATATACACCTCATGTATGTATTATAAAGCATTCAAGCTATGCGAAAAGAGCACGAGAGAGTCTGGGCATATAATAAAGCTCTAGTGCTTTGAAATCGCGCATCGCAGTCTATATATCGTATTGCCAGCGCCCTCTCGTCCGCCGCCGCCACCGCCACAGTGGCAGCCTACTCTATGCCAATCTCAAGCCCCTCGAGTCGTTGTCTTATGCAAAGCAGTGAAAATGTATAAAGCGTTGAGCGCCGGAACACAGAGATAAATATACAGACCCATATAATATCTTCTCGAGGCCTGACTTCTTACTTGCCTCGCCTCGTGCGAGTCTGCACGCGCGTAAAGTCACGTTTAATACGTATTTATGTGTGTGTACGAATGTGTGAAAGAACGAATGAGAGCCGCACGAAGAGAAAGATAGAGAGTGAGTGAGAAAGAGAGAAAGAGAGAGGGAGACGTGTTGTCGTGCATCGACTCTCCGGCATGTGTATGTGCGTATTGTGCTAGAGACGCGATGCAGATGCCTCGCGTGTGCAGTCTCGAATGATAACGAGACCGCGAGTAATGATGAAAAAGATGCACGTTCGACGATTCGATGAATGCGCGAAGTGTCTTCGGGGCAATTCGTTTGTACGCGATAATTAGTCAAAGGCTCGGGAGATAACTTTTATGGTCTGACTATATTGTTGACCTAATCTACTAAACCTGAATCCATCGCAATTCTTTCGCCATTGAACTTCGAATATGGTTGGTGAAATATTTAAAAATTACTTTTCATTGAATCAAATTGATTATTCAAAAAGTAACTAACATAGAGGGCTTGGTTGAAATTTTTCAAAATTCGATTTTTACGGAAAAAGGGGGTCAAAGCGTAGGCGCAAAATTTTTTTGCAGCGAATATTCTTGCGGTGCTCTTTTTGCGTGTGGCGTATCTTTTTTTTCCTAAACCTTGTCTAGCTCAGCTTTTGCCCGGAAAAAGACGGCAGATTACAGAGGGATTTGCTTGGTGCTCCATAATTTACAAGAATTTTCCCGTGCGAGAAAACGACTACTTTGAGAAGAAAAATTCATAGAATATAAAAAATGCATATCTCTCTCTTTCTTTCCCTCCTTTGCTCTCTCTCTCTCTCTCTCTCTCTCTCTCTCTCTCTCTCTATTTCTTTCCTTTTTCAAGGTCTATATTATTTACATAGGCATTTTTCACACACGAAAATTTCCAAACTGCGTGTATACATTACTTCAAAACTGATATTGCATTGGGCGGTTGGAGGATATCTTTTTTGGCTTGCTTTGAGAAAATTTCTGACATTTCCATTTTACGTAGTTGACTTGCGAATAATCGCGAGTGTCTTATATGAATATTTTCATAACCGTTTTTTTTGGGCGAAAAAAATATCAAACATCGAAAGAAAGTGAGAACAAAAATGAGAAAGAGAGACATCCACGTATGCAAATAAAAAGGGTCGAGGAGCCCTGCGCATTTTGCACATTGCAATGTCGTAGCTCAAATTAAACGCAGCAAGATGCATCTGTGTGTAAGGGAATACTCATGTGCGCGTAGTACTCGAGCGTATATACTACATATATCTGCACACCACGACCACGAAGATAGACGAGTGCGAAGCGAGTCTGGTGCGACGGCAAAACCGAAGACTCGAAGATGAGAGACACGGAGCAGTGGCAGTGGCAGCGGTAGCAGCAGTAAGCGGCAACGCCATGAGCTCTGAGCCGAGTCGAGACAGAGGAGAGCGTCGAGAAAGCAATTTGTCTGTGCATGTGCGTCAACAATCAAACGCCGATTCGGTATTTTCGCTACGCGCCTCCTCGACTTTTGCGCTTAGGCGAGACACTAATGCATGTACTGTGCAAGCATTTATATGAAGCTTTACCCTCCCGCCCCGTGTCTTCTCTTATACATGTGTGCGCACTCACACAGACACACACCGCTGCTGCAGCGACGGCAGCACAAGAACAAGAGATATTGGAATTCTCGTGCGGCTGTTTGCGAAAGGGCTGCTGCTGCCGCTGCGACAGACGTGAAAAGTCATTTTTGGTTGACAACGATGACGTCGTCGTCGCGCATGCACGAGTCTCGACTTTTCGTAATGACGATGCTCCAAGAGACTGCGTGTGCTCTATACAGAGCAGTGTGCAAGCGCTGGGAATACCAAAAGACGGGTTAACGCGTGTGCTTTTAATATTCTTGACGCTCTCTTATCGGCTGCTATTATTTTTTTTTTTACTCCAATGAACACGAATGTTTACGTATCGCGCGATGCTGTGTGTGTGTGTGTGTGTGTGTGTGTGTGTGTGTGTGTTGTTATTCAACATCAGGCGTGAAACAAATTTGCATCATTACGTCGGCAAACAAACGTGACGTACTGCTGCCACGCACGAATAATTAATTATCGCATTAATGTCATTGATGCAACACGAGCAACATTTTTCATTTATCGAGTATCAACACGAGCCTCGTTGAAACAACGTCATTGAGTTTTATTCATCAGTCGATATTCCATTTAGCGTGAGGAAAATTTGGGTCACCAAGGAATTTCGTTGTAATGTTACGCATCCCTGCGTACATCATTATGTACCAGCACAACGTTGTAATGCATGGGGGATGTCGTTCGAATAAAATAATTGCTTGGACTCCGTTTTATCCTATGTAACTAGCACGCTGCTACGACGCTACTCTCTGTCTCTCTCTTTTTCCCACTCTCCTCCGTTTCCACTCGCTTAATGAGTTCGGTTTGTTTTGCTCTTTCGTTTACACTTTTCTCTCACTTCGCCTTTTTTATTTGATTTTATCGTTTAAGTGGAAAAAAGCAAAGGAATCTATTGTTTCATCCGCCCCCTCTCCTAGTGGCACCGACGCGGGGGTCTCCTGTGCTACTGCCTCCAGCCCATGTACAGATATACATCTGAAGAAAATTAAAAGATTTCGCTCGCCCTCGCCGGCGCGCTAGAATTCTTTCAATCCTCCTCTCCCTTCGGCCGTGTTTAAACATTGTTTCATTTGGATTACGTCGGTAAATACAAAAGAATTAGTGCCTTGTTTGAAAAATAAATTTCTCAGAAGCTACCAGCGTGGCTTTGTGTCTTCGACGAAGACGACGACGACGCCGGCGGAGGCGACGACAAAGTCGTTGAGACGATGATTATGGGATCCTCTCCTTCTCTCGTACTCAGCAACTCCCTCCTCGTTCTCCGAGGGTGAAGCGTCGTCAACGTGTCCAGATTGGACGAAACAATTATGCATCAATTCGCGAAACGAGCGCGTAATGTACCCGCCCCGAGCTTTGTGTGACATAAGTTCTCTGCCGGCGTTTAATCTCTCAGCCGCTTGTGCACTTGGGCTCCCGCCGCTGCCTGGCTGACTTTCATATATCGTTACATTTAAGCGCAATTAACGTTCGAGTGCGCAAAGCAGTGCGTCGACGTCGTCGACGTTGCAGGAGCGCACACATGCATTGAAATTCATAGCACTTGAACTGTGGATACATGAGTACGGCGTTATGGGGAGCCAAGAGAGAGATGGAGAAAGTCAAACTAATTAGCTAATCGACCAGTGCGTCTGTGCGTGGGTTTGGGTGTGTGTGAGTCTGCGTTTCGTGGGCGAATAACGCGGGGAGGAAACGTAATGCATTAAGGCTGCCGCATTGCTTTACTATATATAATATTAATTCCAATGCGTTGTTGCTGCCTCAACGATGAACTTCGACTAGACTCTCGTGTCTCGAACTACTACTACTGCCGTGCACTTCCCCCGTGCGTACAATCGACCGATTGTCTTTATTTCGAGCACGAGTCCCCCAAGATAACAATGCAAAGACCTCTAATGAACAACGCGACGCGTTTTTGGTTTACTACTAGAAAAAAAATGGAAGCAAATATTTTTTCCCTCCACTTACTCGACACCTTTCGTGTTATTAATCAGTAGAGCTGCCAAGTGGTGTACGAAAGGAAAAAAAATATCACATGTATAAAACGTATACAGAGAGCGAGTAAACTAGGAAAAGTCGAGCACGCGAAACACTCCAATTTCATGGGACGCACTCGATAAATTCGTATATACTACGGAGCTACGGAGCAAAATGAGAGAGAGAGAAAAATTGCCTTGAGCCGCAGTAGCTTGTGGCTCCTAGTGCGCACTGCATGCGACAAAGGCGCGACACATGCAAAGATTGGGTGCTAGAGAGAAAGAGAGAGAGAGAGAGAGAGAGAGAGAGAGAGAGAGAGAGAGTACACAAATATATACGTAAAGTAGATAGCAAGATGAAACAACACGAATACAGACGCGCGTGCACACTCGTGTACGTATACTTATACTTACCTTTTTTTTGGTAAGGACAGATCAAAGAGGCGTTTGGTGCTCTCCGGGCTCATAGTTATACTGTCCCCTCTGCGAGCTCGTAGCGACATCCTGCTGTAAGCACAAAAGAACAGAGAAAAAAATAAATAAACGTTGAGTTGTGTCTATGAAAATGAGCTGTACAGCCACGAGTAAAAGAGAGCTACTACACCGTGTAAGCGCGAAAGGAAAATTACTTATTTTTTTTTGCTCACTTTTATTGCAACTAAATTCTAAATGCACTTTTAATAAATATATATGCTGAATAAATTGTCGAGAAAATTCATCTGAAAACGACTAGTGGCTGCGCTCTGCTCGCGCGTCAAGTGACTCGAGGAAAAAATGTTTCTTTATTTGCTCGGCTAACCAAGAGAGACGGAGTGCGGGGAAAAGAGGGAGAGAGAGAAATACAAATATATAACTAATATTTCTGTCGCGAAGCCACGGCTGCAGTGCAATAGTATTAAAAAGCTTTTCCCATAATGTATCCACAATTTTCCCGTCACGGGCGATGTTTCATGTGCGCGGCTGCGACTCTCGCTCTTTGCCTCTCTCCACACGAACACACGCACACACCTTATACATATAAACGCGTACGCGCGACTATATGAACTATATACATACTTTTCGCGGTAAATACTGAGTTATGCTTTTTTACGGATGTTTACGTTGATACAGACGTAATAATGACATATTGAAATGGCCAAGCGACGCGGAAGTACATAAAATATCGTGGTAATATATAAAGCTCAAATTTATTTACGAATTATGGATCTCCCAGGTATAATATTGCAATTTATGAAAAAAGATAATAATTTCCATCTCTCTCTCCTCTTTCCCTCTCCTTCTTATTCTTTTTTTTTCTTTTTGATATTTTCAATTTTCCGAATAAAAATATAGCAGTAGCAGCGGCAGCGGTTATACACGAAGGCGCACTGCACACGTGCGCCCACAGAGATGATCTTCGCGTCAGGAATTTATCGTGTGCCGTGTGTATAACGATTGCCGTCGAGTGCTCATAGGTATAATAATGGCATAACTTACGAAAGATTCTGGTCGTACTTGGGTCGGGAATATTTCGGCTGGGCCATCATCTTGATGCGTTTGGTGGCTCGGGCGCGCAGAGCAGCACGTGGTACTTGGAATGGCCGGGGCTGTAAAATGAATTTCAAATCTAGAGATCCACATCTCAAGGGACGAATTGAGTTGTATGCATATAGTCATAGCACGTGTGCTATATGTTACGTATAATCATCCCGGGCGCGGCGCTTTACTTTGCCTAACAAACTCGACGAGATAGTTTGAAAACCAAATATTTGTTGAAATTCGACAACGACAACTCTCGGCCCCCGCTGCTTGGCCGCATGTGTGTTGCTGCTGCGTATACATGTGTGTAGGTGGTGGTGTCGGCAGTAGCTAAGTGTGCAGGCCCTACGTGGCAAATGACACTGACACAGTTTGAATGTTTAATTACTTAATTAAAATATATATTTATCCAGAAATTAAAGGTATAAAGGGCCGCCCCCGCATATGTATGTACGAGATGATTTTAATACTCAAGTTAAACAACCGCGAAAATGATTATGCCTCGACGGCAAGAAGTTTAAACAGAAAAAAAAGGATTCGAGGCACCTATAACGTTTCTCATTATGCGCTTACTTTCGTAACAACAATTCTCAAACAAGTCAACAAAAGCTATCTCTAGACTCTAACGACAATTACTTTTGCAAAATTTAATCGCAGTTGTTCTCGCGTGGCGCGTTGCAGCAAACTTGCCGCCTTGGTGCGCTCTCCTACTCCGCACGGTGCTGCACACAGCTGTATGTACATGTATGTATGTACGCGGCGCGGATATGCCGTACTATATACGTGCCTTTGTGCGCGCCGCACACGAGCTCGCTCACACACAACGAGCGCGCCTAATGGCACGTTTAGCGACGCCAACGTGTGTATTATATCGGAGATTGAGTGAATAAATTCAGAATCACTATCACGCTCATTGCCCGAGCCTGCGGAGTTACTGCACACGTATAATGTATGCACCACTAATGAAAAATCGTCAAAGTTTCGCAGTTGTTTCGTTCGTTTGTGTGCTTTGGTGTGTTTGTGAGTGTGTTGTATATTGTACAGCAACGGCATAATCTCAATCTTAATATCCATCATAGATATTGCATTCGTTTCAGCGCGACGGTGGCAGCGAGCTCGAACGCGAGCACGCGCGCAGCAAAAATGTATACATTCGTGCCACGCGCGTCGGCGGCACGGCGGAGCGAGAAGTTTATTTTTGCAACAAAACCCAGACCAGTGCCACGGCACCAGCGCATTGATTTCTCTTTCTCTCCATTGTTCATTTCTCTCCTATATTCATGAAATTCAACGAGAAGGAATAAAAAAGAAAAAAAATGTGGTGGGAGAGAGGAAAAGTAACAAACACCGAGAGCTTTCTTCCTCCGAAAAAAACGCAATCAAAAGCTAGACCATTTGATTACCTGCCACAAGTTTGTGAAAAATATCACTACCAGTGCACGCTATTATCTTAAATTAATATCTCGACAAAAAAGAGAGTAGCTACGTTATATTGTACATTTGTTTCTCGCGGCTCGAAAACATAAACGTAACACACAGTCCCACGAGCGACTCGTATACACAGCTGCAGCAGGAAAGAGGGAAAAATTTATGAACGACCTTTGAGAGATGAAAAGATCCGAATAGAGAAAGGCGGGGGATGAAAACACGAAAACGTCCGTTACGCGTCGATCAAACGAAAACGAGAAATCGCATATGACGGTAATTAATAGCGCACAGCAGAGTCGCTAAATCGATAACGCGTGCCCAGAGTTAAGGGATCGCCTGTAGTGGCGGCAGCAACATACAAGGGCGATCCACTTGCCGCTGTGTGCCTCCAGTCCACTATTATGATCCGGCGAGACGAGGCAGGTGCGACGTAAGCTTTCGACAGGACTATAACACGTATTAAATTATCGAAGCAAATGTATCGACAGATGTATTGGATAACTATCATCGAGGTCATCGTTGTCGTCCCGCATCTCTTGATAATATACGACAGAGAGAAAGACGAGTGCGCGCTGGAATTCGACAGAGAAGGAAGATAAGCGAAAAAGCAGCAGCCTAGTGCTATTTCAGTATGTGCCATGAATCCTCTATTTTTCCCTCGTCGTCGGACGTACACTTTGTTGATTGCACAAGTACGACAGAAAAAATACAGCAGAAAATCGACCTTATTGCTTAGACGGCGCGTTATATCCGCAAAAAACAATTTGCTGACGATTGCTCGTTTTTTTCTCCGAAGTTCGACGACGACGACGACTTGCAGTAGCACACGCGTGTCTAAGTACATTTCTTCGTTCAACTGCGGAGTGCGTAATCAATCCCCCTTGGCACTGTCCGCATGTGTGCGAGCGAGAGAAAGAGAGAGAGGAAATAAAAGGAAAAAAAAGTCGTACCGTCCCGACAGCGGCGACGTTCGTCGCTCGTCGTTCGATTCTATACCCTGCAACGGTATGTGCTGGAGTAAGAGAGAGAGAGGGAGAGAAAGCGAGAAAGAGAAAGATAATTTGCATATTCCAAGTCGAGCAAGCAAATGCGGGTCTTTTGTGCGAGCACGAGAGAGAGAGAGACGAAAATTTTGTTCGTAACCAAGGCATCAACTGCAATTATCCTATGCGATTGAGTTTTACGCCGGGTTTCATGCGAATTTTACCCGACGTATAACATATATATGCTATTACTGCTATTACCTACCAACCCCCCTATATACCAGCATACATACGTATACGTAGTAGTGCACCGGAACCTCGAGCTCGTTTTTACTTTTATTTCTTTTAGCTCCTGTTTTTCCAGCTGCGTTGTTTTTCTTGAGGAGACATTTTTTCTATTCTTTCTTTCTTTTTATTTCTATTCTTTTTTCTGTTTTTTTTTTTAGTATTTTACGATATACTGCTGTCAGTTCCTTTTCTTCGAGCTTGCACGCAAGTCAATGACGCACACGGATTCGCGCGACTTTAGCGGAAAAATAATTTGTTCTCGTTCTGGAGAAACGCGTGGAAGCGTAATTACCGACACAGAAGAAACACAGGCTACAAACGCCCACTACGCTCTCTCTTTTTCTTTGCACTTTTTATTTTTAAATTAAAAAATAAATCTTAATATCGTTGCATTTTACAAGGCTGCAGTGAGGCTTGAAAGAGTAATAAAATTTTATACATGTACATGAATATTCGATTTTTTGCATCCACGAGTAATTTTTCCTTTTTACTTCCTCTTTCTCTCTATCTCTCACTCTCTTCTCTTCTTGCTCTCACACTCTTATGCGCGCGCGCGCGGGAGCTCCTCAAGAAGCTCTCAGCAGCACTACTCTCGCGTGCGCACCTTACGGGGCAAAAGTAGGTTACGCATTCTCAGCTCTAAGATAATTCCGCACCAGTCTTATATACTTACTGCCTGCAGCTCGTTCGACACTATATACATTATTTTTTATTCGATCAGAGTGCGCGCACGCGAAACTCGCATCGGTGCTCATAACTATGCATCAGCGCGCGGGAGATTACCCTCTGCAAGTTTGTATTATTCAACAATGGGCTTTGGCTCGCGCGCCCCACGCATGACCTATGGTGTCACCTCGCGATACATTCCCAAGCTGATTATAAGCTAATTATGCGTTCGCCGAATATACAGCTGAAAATGATGATTTTGCGTTCGCGGTGCAAAATATATACAGCAATGAGAAATAAAAGATTTTTAGCGCGCTCGAGCGACTTCCGATTATACATGCGCACATTGTTATTCTGACTGAATGCGCTCACTCGATCAGTCGCGAAGCCACGAGCGACGTACATAGCAGCTGCACAAGTCTATGTACCACTATATTCTTTTTCTATATATTCCGTTCATATACTTCAAGTCTGAAAGTAAAATCATCAACGCTCGTTGAACATCGCATTTTTTTCAACCGGACGCATTTCATCCAATATAGAGATACACTTGCCTTGCACTCACTTCATTTCACGTTGAGAGGGTGAGCGTGCGAGAGAGAGGATGATGATGGATAAAAAGAGAGAGAGAGAGAGAGAGAGAGAGAAAGAAAAAAAATTTCACGCATACAGCTATAGAGAGCAAGCCATAAAAATCAAGGAGTCGAGAGAGGAGGAGGAACATAGTGCGAGAGCCAGCAGCAGCACACTTTCTTGACTCGCTCACTCACTCGCTCGCTCATCGAACGCAATCATTAGATCCAGTGGAGTAGCCGAGCACAAAAGAATCTCCTCCTTCGTAAATCCCTAATACCAGAGCAGCTCTTTGGGGGAATAGGAGGGTAGGAGGGATATAGCGCGCGCGAAGGTATAGGCGAAGAAAAAAAGCGCGAGCGAGCGAGAGAGTAAAAGATGTAAAAAAAAAAGGAACAAGCTCTCATCTTTCTATCTGGCCTGCGCGAGGAAAAGAGAAAGACAGAGAAAGAGAGAGAGAGAGAGAGAGAGAAATGCTGCTTTATAACGCATGGCTTACCAGACTGTTGAAATCGATGGCATGTGGTGTTCGCCTCCATAGTGGCGTTGCCAAGATTACTATGTGCCGTCTGCGCGTTAGATGCGCCCGCGCGTATTTAATCCTTTTCGACACCATGACGACTCGTGCGCTTCCGTGAGAGAGCCTCAGCCGCCTCAGCCGCTGGCCCGCTCGACGCTTCTTCTCCTTCTTCTTCCTCTGCTACTTTCTTGCGAGGAGATTTCTAGCTCCGAGAGCTGGAGACTTTTTAACGGCCTGTCGATGACGTTGATGCCGTTGCTGCAGCTGGCGAAAAGCTCATCCGGATTAGCGCCTTAGACATCCGTAGCAGCGTGAGGAAGCTTTTTACGATCTCGCAGCTTCGCGTAGGTGCCCAGGCTTTATCATCATCTGGCCTAAAAAATATTTTTGCCAAATGTCAGCCTGTTTGTTGAGTGCACAAAGCTGCTCTGCTCGAGAGCTGCTATCTATATTTATATCATGTATACATAAGCTATTGCCGGGTTGTGTGCTCGCAAAAGCCCAGGGAAAATATAATCGAGCTTGATTATATGAGATAACGAGCAGCTCGTTTACGGCTGCGCAGGCCCTGATTATATTTCGGCCGGCCGGCCGACCGGCCTCGAATGAACGAGAGAGTTAATGCGCGCGTGTTTTTCTCCTTGACCGTGTGCTGCTGCAGCTGGGAGGTAATTTTTAGAGCAACGACCGACCGACCGCGGCCACCACCCCTCATTGTAGCACACAGAGAGGTAGACAGAGAGAGAGCAAATAATTCCCGAAATAGACTTTTCGACTAATTGTCCGAATATCTCGCGCGCGCGAGCGTAATTTTCCGCTCTGTTTTATTATACATCCGCGGGTGCGTACGCGAGCGAACGAGCGTCCCACAGTGAAACTTTGGCGCGGGGCGGCGGCTTTACACGTGTTCGTTTATACAGAGAATAATTAATATGACGCAGGTAATCCAGCGACCGCAATACTCCGCGACAAAATATGACGGTGCAATCAAAAGTATTAAATTTGTTAATTATTCAGCATTTGCCGTAATAGAGATTAATGCGAAAGCCGATAATCGTGCGCGTGCTGACTGGGTGGCCGAATATAAGCGAAGAAGGAAGTAGACGTTGGTGGTGCTGGTGGCTGTGCGAAGGCAAGAGAGCATATCTGCAACCGGGATTGGCCTAAAAAGGCTAAAGTAACATTTTAAAAAGCTCTTTTTCTCGCTCTCCTAATAACCGTGGAAATGCAGAAAGTTGCTGCTGCTACACTGAGTGAGAGTGAGGGTGAGAGAGAGAGAGAAGCAGAGCCACTTAACCTCTTGCCCAACTCTTTATCCCACACCCTTACCTCCGACTCGCTCGCGCTCTCTCTCTCTCTCTACACATCCTTTTTCTTTCGCTCTATCTTTCCCCCTTAGGTACTAAGTAGCAGGGCTCACTCACTCACTTATTTTTCCGCACCGCGAAAACCACGACGTTCAAAAACTTCTCTCTCTCGTTTTCTCTCTCTCTCTCCCTTAATTTCAGCCGACGCCGCCGTGCTGCTGCCACACTCGCGTGCCTTGGAAATTCTTCCTACTCCTCGCTCTCCGCTTTTTTTTCCTTCTTTTTCTTCTATTTTCTTCTTCTATTTTTCGGGGGAAGATGGCCCTTTTTCTTCGTAAAGGCAAGAATTTACCTCTCTCCCTGCTACACTCGGGGATTTTAGACGCTTGTGTGATGGATGAGTTCAGCTGTGGCCTAAAAGATGAGGTAGGTTAGGTGAGTCTGTGTACACACATAAGTGTATACATGTATATACCCCCTATACGTATAGCAGACTGATAAAGCGTGGGGAGAAAAAAATTGAGAAACGGATATGACGCGTTCACGAATACACGCAGAAAATGTATGTGTGTACGTGTGTGTGTGCGATATAGCCACCCGTACCCGTTCTGTACGTCCGCGTGCTTGCAAGAGAAGAGTTTCGGCCTTTCTCGAGACTCGGGGAAAAGTTTTCTCGTCCTTCCAAACGGTGTCAAGCGCCAATCAGTGCGGTTTTCTTCGACTCGCTTTTCGCCTTTCTCTTTCTTTCAACAGCTATTGTCCCTCTCCCTCGCTCTCTTCTTTAGCTCTTCTCGCGAAGACGGCGACGACTTTTGCGCGACACTTTTTCCTTTCTTCGTTCTTACTCTCTCTTATTCAGGGTCGTTTCGTCGCGTTCCTTTAATTTTTAAGGCGTTCCTATGGACCTCGCCAACGACTCACTTTTTCTTCTATTGTCTCAATCGGCCCCGAGTACTAAATGTACTTTTTCGGAAAAACGGCGCGATAGTTGCTGCAAATGCAAGTCTTTGTCATTTTATTAGCTCAATAGTACTTGTGTACTTTTTTTCTTCTGATTTTTGAAACAAAAACGATAATTCGAAATTCGGCCCAGTAGTAATTCATTTTATTAATTTACTTATACTCATTCAAGTGTTTTTCTTCCGAAAACTATAGTTTGTCCCAGCACTTAGACTGTTGAGAAAACCTTCAATTTAATGCAGGTTTCATGTAAAATCAGACATTAAAATTATAGTAACCGATACTGAATTTAATTGAAGGTTCTTTTACAAGAAATCTTCTTGGAAATGTTATGTATCAGTACTACATTTTTTTTTCATTGCAACTGCACAAAAATTCATGAAACGCATATACTTTATTTTAATTTCAAAAATGAACAAAAAATACTGAACTCTACATACAAATTTAAACATTATCATCGAAAATTAATGTTTTGTAATTAAAGCTAGTCACCACCACTAGATGGCGAGTACCTTTATCGATAAATCTGCAAGTGGCAAAGTTAAAATAAGTGTATAAGTAAAAACGAGATTCTAAGAACAATTTGTTCTACTAATAGCAATTTTCATACTCTTATTTATTGTTTATTTATCCATCATCCTTTATATTACAGGAAAGGACGGCCAACAGGGGGCTTATGGCCACGCGTAGAAAGGCACTTACAAACTATATTACACTAAAAATACCCTAAGTCGATTTCTTATTTTTAATTGAGTGTAAGATATCAATGTTCCTTATTCCGAAAACCTGGCAGTAACTCATTGAAACGCTTATTATTACTATACATTTATTTTCTATCCTTATAAACGGTTGAATGGAATGCAAGTTGTATGTTTCTATTCTTAGGATTAGCTGTGTTATTATATTATTAGAATACAGACATTGAAGCTAATTAAAATTAACTTTATCAATAATATATTTCATCTCGAACTAATTTTTAAAAATTAAGTAATGGTACAGTTTTTAAATGAATTATAATTTTAAAATCAAATTTAATACCCTAAAGATTATCGAAAAATGTTTAATGAACGTTAAAAAAGGCCAAATGAAATGAATTTGATTTCAAGTGAAGTGAAAGGAGCAGTAAAAATATCGCGATATGAAAATAAGGGCGTTAAAGAAAATATTTAAGGATAATTATGGAGCTCTTTTCTTACAAAAAAGAATACGTATCGAACGGTCTATTTATACAAACCTTTCGAGCGAAATAAGAGTATATTCGAAGAATTGGGTAAAAAAAAAGTAAATAATGACAATAATAAAAAAGGAGAGTCAAAAGCCCGCAAGCCATGGAGCCTTATCGTATTACCTTTGTTTCAATGGTGCTTTGTTCCTTTTTTTCTCCTACCTCCCCCGCGGCGCTTTAGCATTTATTTTCATTTTCAAGAGCTACACGCGCACGCGTATTCGTGTGTGTGTATGTGTGTACGTGCCAGTGCCAGTATAATGTACATCTATAGCTGCAGAATGCTAGGCTGGGTTTTTTTCTCTCGCTCCTATCAGCCGCACACATATATATACAGCTCTATATATATAGAGCAACATTTGTCTCTTCTCTCAGCGGGCTTCCGTGGCGCTCGCGCGCGCGCGCGCTTATTTCTTGTGCGAGTCAAAGCTTCATCTATCCGCGTCGGCGTTATCATAATCTCCATCTAACTACTACTTGCCGTGCGCGCCGACGATGACATTCTACTCGTTCCTTCTCTCTCTTATTCGTGTATTTTGACCGTTTTCTCGCTTACACCCACTCGCGCAATAATAGATAGCGATGAGCTGAGCTTGAGCTACGTACTCTTTAGTGATAAAATGAGCGTACAGAAAAGAATTTGTTCCAGTTTCATTCGAAGGGAGGGGGTCTTGAAAATTATAGCTGATTTTATTCTGGATAATATTTTCGGCATTATCTCTCTTTCTTTTTTTATACTCGAAAATATTCGTTGAAAAATTATATAAACTGCCGCCTCCGCTTCTGTTGGTGTGAGTATCGATCGATCGAACGTGGGTGAGAAATTTTCAACTTCTAAAATAAGCCCGAGCATTATTAGTCGTTTCATCTCGCAAGCGAACGGTATATATAAGTTATAAAGATTAAAATCTGACCCAGCAACGAAATATTTCAATAAGCGACGTGTATATATACTAGCTAGCAGCAGCAGCCGCCGCCGCCATCGCCGCCGCCAAAGCCATCCAAGCCCATTCTGCCGATCCGTTATCGCAGACACTCGATATTCCTTATAGCTACTTGGGTTCTTATCTACGGGCTTATTCAGCTCGTGCGCGACTACTACTACTACTACTACTCCCTCTGCGTTCGTAAATCAATCACACGGAAATACGCACAGGCAAGTTTTCCACCTGGAAATTGAAAATAGGCCGAGAAATTTGCATTTGAAAATAAAATGACAGCGGTACACGCGGCGCTTATATGCGGTACAGCTCCACTATATACGTTCAGAGTTAGAACAATAGTCGACTCTTTGCCGTCGTACACATACACCCGGCAGTATACTGCGCAGCTCGATGTAAAAACTCAACTGGCTATTATGCGGCTTTGAAATATCGGATGTTAGTACAGTAATTAGAACTCGGGAGAGAGAGAAAGAGCGAGAGAGAGGGAGGAGAGAGAAGAGAGCGAATGAGTTGACAAAGCCAGAGAGCCGTTCATTTGCTTCGTTACAAGGCAAGAAAGAGCTGCTGCTACGAGGACGTGCAGCAGGCAACGGAGCATAGCAGCAGTGAGCGTAGCCGAGTCCCGAGCTGCAATTTCAAAGGACACGACCCTACGTATTTTACATTATACGCGTCTGTACTTATATACGTATAGTTTACGCGTCTATATAGAGCGAAAGCTAAGCGAAATCCAAAAATTGTATACGTAATACAATTTATTTGGCGCGTTAAAACGTTAAATTAGCTCTCTCTGCTTTGATGCTCTTTGCAGAGAGAACTCGAGCCACTGCGAGCAGGATACACTTGTATTTATTCTTTATCGTTTGCTGAGCAATCACATTTTTCACCTACAACTGAAATTGTTTTAAAGCGGAATAATTGTCTCACATAATTTTTACGAATACTGACCTCTTTGGCACCCCCTTCTGAAAATAGGCTGTTTAGGAGAACTTAAAATACTTTTAAGACAGACCCGAAAAATTGTAGAGATTTTCACGATTCTTAAGGGTTTCTTAGAAAATTTAATTTTCCACGAATAGTAATCAACGCCAAAATAAAGTGGTAAATATCACTCATCAAATAAATTTTTCTCTTTTCAAAAAATACCATACTCAAAGTAATAAAAATAACACGTAAAAATTTTTCTTGCAATTGCATCGAGTGAGAAATTTGAATAAAAAAGCGAAAAAACGTATTTTATGGAAATGTTTGATAAAATATTCAAATTAAATAAATATTGTGAAACTTAAAATTGTTTCAGCTTTTTTGCGTTTTCAATTCCAATTTCAGTCGCATAGTTGTACAAAAATTACGCTTAGCCTAAACGGAAAATATCTCTACAATAGTGAAGCAAAAAATTGAGATTGTTTAAAATTTTCAAATGCCATGCAGAGACTAGCCTTTGACGGACCTGTTATGTCAGCGATTGCTAAATTTAAAAAAAAATGTCCTACAATTTCATTTGAAAAATAAGTAAATTGTTCAGGTAGTGCTTAATGATAAATGCGACTTAACCAGAGTATCTTTAATACGAAATGAAATTTTAATATGAATAATAAATTTCAAACTTACAAATTGTGGATATGGCTATTATGAAAATACCAAATAAAGGGATGTACGAAAATTAATAATTTAAATTTATTAGGAATATCAAAAAGGTACAGAAAAATATAATAAATAACATATTTAAAATTTTCCTCTCAAAAATACCTCTGTCTCTCTCCTCTCTACCGTTTTATACTTTTATGTACTTTTCTCGTGTTTCACGTTTTTTCTTTCTTTTTTAATTCCATTTGTTCGAGAAAAACAACGAGCCGACAAAATGAAATTTTCACCGAATGAAAAGTTCTAGTGGACGCGTTAGATCTTTTGGCGGACACGCGCGCACGCACGTACACGCCTACACAAAGTCAAAGTTTCGACTCGGCAGAGCACACGTACACAGTATGGAGCCTAAAAAATCTAATGCAATCAATACATGGAATTTCGCATAGGCTCGAAGCCCACGCGGCACTTTGAAGAAGATCGAATTTTTATATTTATACGTGTGTCGTATCGCAAAACGAGAATAAAAAAAGCGAGTGTGCGTCGTTGCAACGCCTGAAGTAAACGCACACACGCGCGCGCGCGTGGCACTCGGGCCATTCATATGATAAACGTTAAGAGCACTTTTTAGCTGAAGCGTATCAAAAAGCCTCAAGTTGCAGTGGTAATAAATTGTATGCGTTCGTCTTTATGTGTATTGTGTATAGGCGGCGTCACGCGAGAAAATACTCCGTCGCACGCCGAAACGACGCACTTTTCAGTTCAATCGCATGTTCGCGCGCGCGCTACATGGCAATAACATCGAGGCGGCAGCAAGTCATCCGAAAGAGTCGCTGCTAGCTGCAAAAAAGCCCATGCTCTAGACGCGCGCGTGCAGGCATTACATATATATGTACATAAAAATGGAAAAGTGCTCGTTTTACGCGTGCTTGTATAGTCATCGCCATCACCATCATCCTCGTCATCATCATCGTCATCATCATCATCATCATCCTCGTCATCTCCGCCATCCGGAGGGTTGAGCATAAAGCAAAACGATGCGCTGCAGATGTATAGTAGTCGCGGCGCCCTCGCCGATCGATATTCACGCACGGTTGAGGCTCACTTAGAAACAATTGGCTTCTTTCTCGCTCGCTCCCATTGACTCTCACCCTCTCCCTCTCTCGGATCATCCATACGGCCTTTCTCACAGTCCATTATCGTTAAAGAGCTTTGGCTTTAATGGAAAATTAGCGCGCCGTGTGCGCTAGAGCTTTTCTTGCGTGCGCGCGTGAAATCGCTCGGGTTGGGAGCTTGCGAGAGAGCTTGCGCGGGTAAGGGTAAAGTTGCCACATCGCGCCGCGCCGCGCGCTTATACACGGTGCGCACCATGCCAGACGCTCGCGAGAGAGCCTGGGGTAATGGCTTTACGCGCGTACTTTGTATTCCATAACGCTGATTAGACTTGATTCGCGCGTGGAAGCTCAGCCAGGTTAGAAGAAAATTATAGACGGGAAGCTGCTTTTCACGCGTGGAACGTACGCAACGCTGCAATATAAAGATTTAGCGCGTGGTGCGTACATATTTATGTTAAGGGAAGGATAAAAGAGACAAAGGTGCGCAGCTCACGGTTAAAAGATAGACAAGAACGTCACGGCTGCAGGATAAACATTGGCTTCGCAGACCCGTCTCTTTCTACGTTGTCTCTCTTTCTCTCTCATTCTGTATAGCTGTATCCGTGGCAGCCCGACCGAGCACGTCTGTATACGAGCGCGCACGCTGCAGCTTCTGATACGAACGAAATAGCGACACTTACAGCTCGTACGTGTCCCGCAAGCTCTCTCGTATTATACCTCTTACATCCAGAGCCTTCCATTTTCTTCTTACCACACGTATTATGAGTCTTTTTTCCGTCTCTACCTCTTCTTTCGACTCGGTTTTTTCTTTAATTTTTTGAGTTTCGAATCATTTATAAAAACCCGGGGGCAAAACTTATTGATTACCTATAATTTATCTAAATGAATTCATTCGATAAACAGGTATTATACAATAATTAGGACACTGAAAGATCAATCGAATAATTTTATATAATTAAATAAATCATATATCTATTTCATAAATCCAATATATAACGGAATAATTTAGAATCTGGAAAATATCATGTCATCGTGTCATTATGGATATTAATTATGTGCGTTTGATAATTACTTGTAATTAATGAGTATATCTGAATTTAACTAATATGAATGAGTGGTTATATGGATGGACAAATGCACAAAATGAATTCATAATATATTAATTGCTAACAGGGTGTACTTTGTACGATATTACATAAAAGAAAAATAACGTTGATAAAGACATTTCCCGCTGAATTTTCGACAATTTTCTCGCGCTAGACTAATTCTAATAAAATCATTATCTCCAACAAGCCATCTTAATTCGAGGCTTTATGGTGCCGACGATCGCAGGATACAAGAATGCAAAACAGCACACAAAAGTGTCTCTCTCTCCCTCTCTCAGTGCTGCCGCTGCGCTGCTGCTGCTGGTGTGCATGGCGGCAAAAGGGGGGTAGAGCAGTACGCGTGCAGCAGTGGCAAAGCGGCACCAAGAAGTAATGGTTATTGTTCAGGAATAATGGAGGAGCGCAGCTTTTTTTATCCCCAACACAACTGTAGCCATGAGCAGCAGAGAGCAATATCAGCTTATGCTCGACTGGCGCGTCTTGCTTTTATCATCGATATCTGGAGCTAACGTATATAATGCGCAGCATGTTCTTTTCTGGATACAGACACACACGTCTTCTCGCTAATATAATATACATTATAGCTGGTGCGCGATAGAAATTATTATCGGTGTACAGATCGATCGGCGTGTCAGTTGCTCGAAGAGCTTTTACAGCGGCCCAGCAAGTGATGGAGGGTAGGTATAGTTTTATTGCCTCGCGAGCTTCTCACAGAGAAGGAGGGATATCACTTTAAATTCACAACGCGTGCTTATATACACACATAGACACGCAAGGATACAGAGAAGAATAGACGCTTATGTGTACAGCTATATCGCTTTACGCGCCGCGCGCTACTGTTAAAGCTTAGAGCAGCTCCTCTTGGGCATGTGTAGCGCGCGCACGACGCTCCGGTGAAAACATTTTGTAATTCAAATGGCTCTTTTTTAAGCGCCTAGTCTACGGGCGCGTTGGCATTTACTTTCGTACCTCAACCGTATATAGATATATACACACGTCAGGAAGCATGACTAATTTTTTGAAAATCTCTTTTGCGGTGACTCTGGTCCACGACATCTCCGTTACTGTGTACGGATGGTATGTGCGCGTGACTTTTGTCGAGTGACGAGCCGTCGCTGCGAACGCCGCGGCGGAAGAAAAAAGTTACACGTTTTGATTCGAATTTATGTATACAGTGCCCAAAAGCTTTGGTGTAAATTAATTTAGGGGCTGTGCTCGTGCGCTCGAGATCAAAGAAAATGCAAATTTCAAATGGTTCCGCGCTACGAAATTGCGCCTATTGCACGAGCAGTGTAGTATATACACATAAAATTGCGTAGCCTCGATGAATTTGTATGAAATAGCGATGGCAACGATGCGTTCTCGGGGCTTACACCGGGGCTCCGGGCGTTTTACATTTCTTTTAATATTGTGTCGCGTCGTGCGACGCAGTTTCTACTCTAAGATGTAAATGCAATACGAGACGCAGCTCTATCTTGTTTATAATTAAAATAAATCCCTCGCAACTAGTCATTATGATTAACAATTTTGCTAATTACTGCTTAGAGAAACTAGCCGAGTAACTGATAGTAATCCCAACTAGTAAACTTTGTTCGACTTTACTGCTTGACTTTCATTCTTCTTATTCTCTCTGCCTCTCTTTCCCCTTTCCCTCTCTAACTCTCTCTCTCTCTCTTTCTCCCTCTCTCTCTCTCTTTTCTCGGAGAAACGCGATACAATAACTGAGAATTAACCTATTCCGTCCGCTTCGCTCACCCTCCTCCATCTTTCCTTTCTCTCTCTCTCTCTCTCTTTGCTTTAATGCGGTCCTTACTTAACGGGTACTTAAAGACGCGCGCGAGCAACTTTGTTCAAGTTGCCACTGCCACCGCTGCTGCTGCTGCTTGCTGCTTCTACGCGATGATGGCGAGTGTTTGTACTTTCAAAAAATCTCCACAAGATCCATACTTTATGAGAGAAGTTTAACTGACGAAAGCGTCTTCATTATTGAAAGATAATAAGAAGATACACTTGTCTGAGCGCTTATGAATTTTTCAAATTGACCTGTTTTTTTGCCGCAGCGAGGCCGCCGTCGTTGCATATCCCCCCTGGCCTCGCCGCTCGACAGCGGCCAACGTGTTTGTATAAACACACTCAAACTTATTGAATTTATAATGATATTTTCTTTCTCAAGTCCTGCTTCCGTGAAACTTTTCAATCAAAAGTCGAACGTGTGCTTACCCCGGATAAAAAATAAAAACTCCTTTTAATTTGGCTCCCACCAGACCGGCCGCACAGCACAGTGCAGCAGCTGCCTGCGCGGAAAATCGCGTGCGGCTGCGTGCACATGGTTCAGCACGGGCCAGCAGCACTCATTTTCATGATACGATTATTGGCTGTAATATAAAGATGAAAATTAACTGGGATTCTGCTACGCGCGGGCGCGAATAAAATTACCATCGTTTTGGCGCCCGCCTGCACGCGTGACGAAGTTATATATATGCTGCGCTGGCAAGATCTTTATTCAATTATTTCGCACTACTGGAAAGCCTCGCTTGAGGACCGAAGCATCTTTCTCGTGCAAGTAAATACGAAGACGGATGGGAAGAGGTGAATGTAAAAAAGCTGCGACACAAATATACTCGTTGTAATGGGGATGGGTTGAACTCTCGAGCTATAACATTTTTCGTGTAAGTACATGTACAATTGCGTTTTTGTACGAGGCAAAATTCATGGACTGTTCGCCGTTAGAAAGTACGCAGCGCGCGCGCGTGGCCACACACAATGAGCGCGAACAGTAC
Organism: Trichogramma evanescens; assembly: GCA_902732785.1. NCBI lineage: Eukaryota > Metazoa > Arthropoda > Insecta > Hymenoptera > Trichogrammatidae > Trichogramma > Trichogramma evanescens. The sequence continues at coordinate 82,360 of CACVKI010145904.1, forward strand.
AAGCCAAGGAACACGAAAAAAAGAAAGAGTCGTACGATAGCAGCAGCAGCAGCGGCCAACCGCCAACAGCCAAGAGCAGCAGCTGCAGCGAGAGAATAGAAAATATGACAATAATATAACAAGCAGGGAGGGAGTCTCAGGTTTTTCCTTCTCGGCTCCTTTATGTACGCTTCTTGGGCTATATAGATGTCGAGGTCACGATAAGGGGTGAAGGCAGAGCTCTGCGCTGGTGTGGCACTCCAGAGCCGGACTGCATATATATATATCTATGTATACATGCGCACAAAGACGAAGAAGCGAGAGAGAGAGAGAGAGAGAGAGACCTGCTACTACTGCAAGTAAGAGCCGTAGGAGGTGGAGAAGAAGGCTCTGCCAATTCTCGCACACTGCGGAGCTGCTCTCCACGTACATCTTTAACGATTATTGCCGCACCCGTTGTGAGCTTTCTCTCTCTCTCTCTCTCTCTCTCTTACTTGCTTCTCGCGATGAGGCGAGAGGATGCTCTCGAATTGTCCCGGGACACCCTTTACCCATTGCCAGGCTAACATTGCGCGACTCCTGCTCCTCTAACTAAAAGGACAGGTCGACTACTACGTTTGTAAGTGTGTATGTGTGGGTCTGTGTGTTTGCGCGCGCGTGTGTGTAGATGGGTGTGCAAGTTGCAATCTCGGATGGCTCGTTTAGCGTAGCGCCGGAGCGCGATTTCCTTTTCATTCGAGGGGCCGACTGAGCAGAGAGAGAGAGAGAAAGAGAGAAGTGCGCGCGATTACGTTTCTCTACCTAGCTCGCTCTACCTCTCTCTGTGTATGTGTGCTCTAGTCGCAGACAAACTGCATGACCAATGATCAGCTATTATGGCGCTTGTGCGCGACACCATTTACACTCTCAGACGTTCCAATTGCCACAGAGCAGCGAGTCGGCACTATAATACATACGAAGGCGAGCAAGGAGGATAAAATTCCTTAGCCCGCCGATAGCCATGGAACTGCGCTTTTAATTATAAAACTTCGCGCTGGGCCGAGAAGCGAGTTCTTTCTTTTTTATCCGCCTTTTGCGTATATAGCTGTGTGCATGTACTAGTGTAGCGTCTCCCCATAGATATCGAATAAGTTGCTTACGAGCTTCTTTACGCTGGGCTAGCTGCTGCTTTCTTCTGCTTACGGGATATACAACTTTCAAATCACTTTTGTGTTTATTTAAATATTGTCTCCGTGATAAATTTGTAAGTCTAAAAGTTCGCCTCTGTACACGTGCAGTAGGAGAGAAGCTCGAGCCTGAAAGCTCCGAACTCTCTTGCTCTCTCTCTCTCTTTCTCTCTCTCTCTCTCTATCTGGTACTGCAAAAACAGTATATAAAGTTAAAAGTTTCCACTTCACTTGAACTTAATCCATATCGTTTAACTTGCAAGTTTCATAATTTCGCCGTGGCTATAAGGATAGTACGTACTAGCTCAGTCTTGTCGAATAACATTTTTGTACGCGCGTGGCGTGCTACGGCGAGTCGACGTGGAATATTGCAACTTGCATCCCTTCCGCGTAAAATGAAAGGTCGCGCGCAATCTATTTATCAAATTACGTCCGGTACTTTCAGTCAAATTGTTCCCCTTGACTGAAAATTAATCTTTCGTAAAGGTAACAACCGCGATTTAAGCTTAGATAAGACGAATTGACTCGTAACTTCTTACATCTTAAATTCGTTTTACACGTTTCCGCTTGGTCGACGAAATTACTTTTCTCCGCTACATATTTATAACATCGACTCTAAAGAACCTAGTAGGAAATCTTCTTTCGTCAATTGCGAATCCTCAAATGAACACAGCTAAGAAGTTCCAAATGACGGATGTATGCATGAGCTCTTACGGAACAACGATAATAGAAAAGATAAAAAAATGTGTATAATATACATTTATAAACAGCGACCTTTTCGGGATGTACGTTTTCAGAAACTAGAGAAATGAATACTCGTCGCGGAAAGGAAAAGTCCACTGGATATAAAGAGTGATAATAAAAAAAAAGTAGGAAGAGAGAAAAAGGCGGTGGTAGAGGGTGGGATTACTCGAGATTCGTCGTTCCTCGATGAAACTCGGCCATTCAGAAAACTTCGACCCGGTTTTTTTATACTCAACTATTACTCTGCTATACATGTATACAGTGTACATGGAGGCAAGTCTCGAGTTATCAGCTCAATCGCGTCTTTCATTTGTTTTTCGCGCGGATTTGCACATAATATTTTCATCTCGAGGATGAGCTGAAATTTTTCAGTGACCTGAACAAAAAATAAAGCCTTTCTTCTTATTCTTGGAGCGTTCGAAGTGTAGGTAAATATTTGAACGAGGCGTGGCTCGACCTTTTTTTTTCTTCGTCTTTGCGGGAAATTTCGTAATACAAAGTATTACGAGAATCACTGATGAATTATGAGAAAATGTCAACATTATAAATAAACTTGCTTGCAATGAACGAAATCATTTGCTTTCTGTAATTTTCCTCTGAACTAAATATTGCATTGCAAAAAAAGGGTACAATTTTTTTCATTATCTTCCATGATGGCAATTTTTTATGTTTTATAACTGTGCAATATATTTTATTCGTTATTTAAAAATGTATGTGCTCACACCTGATTCTAACATTTTTAAACATACTGATGTTTACGGGAGCTCTGCGGAAAAATATAATGTGTTACTATATATTTTGGGTAGAAGGTGAAAAACTGTTAGAACGGGAGAAAAAGCAGACAATTAACGCAACTGGAACCACAAAAAGAGCAGAGAACGTCAGATCTACGACAAGCAAAAAAAATCCATTGCAAGTCAAGGCAATGACAACCGCACAGCCAACCACTAAGAGCTTCTTCTTCTAATTGGTTTTAACGAAACAACTGAGAGAGGCAAGTTGACCAAGAGGCAAAATAAGAAGAAACGCGCGTATGGTGCATTACTGAGTGATATCTGTCAGCAAAAACAAATACATGTGAAGCAGAAAAAAAGAAAAACGTGGGATCCTCTACTCAATAATTGACTGCTTTCAAGCCATAACTACCTGTAAATTATTTCAGAATTTTTCTAGTAATCTTTGAACGTGAATTATTTATGTGAGATTTAAGTGAATTTTACATAATTTATTTCAGTAAGGTATGTTTATGGGCTATATCACGTCAACCGTGACAGTCAAAAAAATTAAATTGAAACAAAGTATGTACTTTTGAAAAGTTCATTGAAAAATGAAAATACTGAAATTTTCAGACCTCTAGGTCCATCCCTCATGGATCTACAGGGTCTCAAAGTTGGAATTTGATTTTTCAAATTTCATTCTGATTTCCTAGCGTGTCTATGTACTTAATGTAAAATTGGATGAGGTATTCAAATTTGTTGTTAAAAATCATATTTATATCCTAAAGACCCATTAAAAATGTGAAAAAGCTTAAATCTCAAAAAATAAATGTGTTCGTCTCTAGCGATCGGCCAATATTGTAATATGTTCATTGATACATCAAAATACAAGTTCTGATAAAGTTTGGTGATGGTTGAAACAATAGAAATCATTTGAGAGCATAACCACAATACCACAATACTGGTAGTTTTTCGAAATATTTTAATATTTTCACATTCGTCAATTTTCAATAGAGACTTGTCTTGAAATTGACAGTTATTATCGTAATTGAATCCTTTTTTATTAAAATTACTAGCCTTTTTTCATTCAAGTAACTGTCTGAAAATGATTTTTCACTTTCAAAATAGGTTCACTACTTTAATACTCAGTTTTTCACACAATTATTGATGGAGAGACCGGTTCAGGTTTAACATTTTTGCACTGAAAATCTACTAATATTTGTCCATCGAACTTTCCTTTTAACTTCATAACCTCATTAATGTTCATTGCCTGAAATTATTATGGACCATAGGAAAAAGTAATACCTAACTATGTTCTTACTCCTTTCCATCACTAGCTTGAGTATAATATAAGTAACATTCACTGTTAATTTCTACGAAATGTACTGAAAAAAAATATTTGAGGTTATATGCCTCCGCTTGGACTTGCTCTCTGCAGGAATTTAGATCTTCGCTAGCGACTGAACGCACTAATCGTACAGTGAGGTGAGCCCGCAATTGTAAATAGATTCACGGCGATACTTTCTCCCTCTACCGTCGACTAGTTATACTCAGTAATACGTATGCGATTCATAGACTCACTCGAATTACATGAAAACTAATGCGGTATTGTAAAGAAAATGTCATTTTTACATATACGTACGATATATGCGGAAGAACATTCATAATATGAGAACGAAATATATCTCTAATAGGGCTGTGCGAGTACTCGAAAAAAATCGACTCGTCGAGTTCGAGTTTTTTCCTCGAGTTCGAGTCGAGTACTCGCTTTTTTGAGTACTCGAGTTTTTTCGGGTACTCGCGTTTTTTTCGAGTACTCGAGTTTTTTCGGGTACTCGAATTTTTTCGAGTAATCGAGTTTTTAGAGTACTCGCAATATATTTAAGTTTTAAGTAAATAAATGATGGATTAATAGCCTCTAGACCACCTCCCGTTGTGTGTACATGCTTATAAGTGTGATATTGGCAGCGGATTGGATCGAAAGAAGAAAATAACTTAATAGTACCACTCTTCATCACACTTAGCATATCGTACACACAAAGGGAGGGGTCTAGAGACTGTTAATTCATCATTTATTTATTTAAAACTTAATTATATTGCGAGTATTCGAAAAACTTGATTACTCGAAAAAGTTTGAATACCCGAAAAAACTCGAAAACTCGAAAAAAACCCGAGTACTCAAAAAAGCTCGAGTACTCGAATTTTCACGACTCGACTCGAACTCGAAAACTCGGTTACTCGCACAGCCCTAATCTCTAAACCCACATTGATACTGTAGTACATAATAGTATTTACCGATGGACTACTAAAAATTTATGTAAGGGTACTTACATAAATGTCCGGTATTGTAGATGCATGTATTTCTACCAGTATGTGTACATTCAGTAATATTGCATAGACGAGAATGATATTCAATTCACTATTAGTCTACTTAAAGTCGACCTCGTCTTCTCCTTGCCAAAAAATTGTATTTTTTTAATAAAAATTAAATGAAATTTCATCTACGTGTTGGTGCACCGGTATCACTGCTCAAGAAACACAGTGCATAGACTGGATTCTGAGGTATCTAAAAAAATGACAAAAGTCAGGAAAGCCAAGAGCAAAGTTTGGGTGCAGGTATGCTTGTTAAATAGATGGCAAAAACTTTCGGCTTGAGCTAAAATCAAACAGAGGCAACTGGAGTCGGAACAATTACGTTTCCAATTGGATTTAAATCAGAGTCATGTAGGTTCAAATGTATTTAGCTTTCGACCCTCGCCCTGACAATTTCTACCGTTTGTTTATTTCATTACCGACTAAACTCAATACTAAGTTTATATTGCTGATAATTGATCAACGATTTGGAATATTTAGCATCACATAGGTCTGTACTAATTTCTCAAACTAGTAGAACATTTTTATAAAGAAGTGGCCGTAAATCAATCTAGAAGAAAAAGAAAAATTATTCAATTCATTTTATACTCAAGCTATATATCAATGAGCAAAGAAGGATTAATTAAAAGGACATTTTTCTGCCGAGTCCTTACAATGAAAGCAGCTTAAGAAATTCAATCAATCGAAAGTGAAACGAAGAAGAAAATATATAGGAGTCACGAGGGAGAGTTTATCCACCGACAGTTACTCTTGTGTATACTAAAAACATTTTCACAGTTTTTATATACATAAGCGATCGAATTGAAATTAAAAGAAAACAAATTAGTTCGATGAATAATAAGATTATTTACTGGACTCGTTCCGATACCTACAGCATTAAAATTTGAACTATTTGGAATAATAATTTTAGTTTCGCGATCGATTTCGTTTTTTTATTTGCAGCTGCCTTGAAAAAGTAAGATTAACTAAAAATCAGCAAAATTTGATTTAAAATTTTCCACGTATATTTCCTAACCATTGAAGCAAAACTTGTTATCGACGCATTTTCAAACGTTTCCCGTAAAAAAACTCCAGAACGATAGAGGCAGCCTATCGCTTGGAAAATAATCTTGATCTCCACGTGAGTACACTCTGTATGACGACATGAATAGCTAAATCAAAATTCGCTCACAAATTTCAGCCGTAGCATAAACGTATCCATGTCCGATGATCCGCATCGGTTGTCTCTCCGTCAATCGATTCGTAAATCAAATGCCCCGCTCGATTTTTCTTGTTGCGCTCGAGTTTTGAACGTACGTCGGATGCGCGCGCGACGTTATAAAAAAGTGGAGGAGGAGGCGGGCGGGTGGTGGAGCTGGACACTGAGCTAGCAGTAGTAGTAGCAGCTTTAAAGTTCTCCTTCTTCTCTATTTTTTTTTTTTTTTTTGCTTCAGTCCGCCGCAAAACAGCGCTTCATTCGATTCGGAAATCTCTTCGGGGACGGATTCTCTCTATTTTCCAGTGACGCGGACGAGGGAGCGCGCGATCGCTGGCGCTGCTTGTATCCTATATCTATGTAGTCTTTTTCCCATCGCTTAAAACGAAAGGCGAACGAAACGAAAATCGTACGCGCGTCCTCGGCGTGTACGTACAAGTTAATCCCGCTTGGGAAATCTCAGATCGAGTCTGTTTACCTGGCACTTCAACTCCCTCCGGTGTGACGGACGATGATAAGATTTCCTCTTTCGTTTCCGCGTGCCAATACAGACGCAGACTGAGGTAGTACGGTACCCCCAAGCAGCGCAGTCGCATATTCCGTATTACCTATAGCTATATAAAGCGATGAGTGCCGACCGAGGCAAACTCAAGTGAGAGGAGCAGGAGGACAAAACCGTGAGATACTCCGGCAGCTGCCCAAGAACCCATACCCAAGTAACAACGGACTAAATGACCTGCACTCAAATTGATGAAAATCAATCCTATAGTATGTACTTGGGCGCACTTTATTCGCTGCCGCTGTGCAAGTGCAATTGAAATGGAAAGCGATTAACTTTTAATTCAAGAGATCGGCTCCATTCGGAGCTGCAGAGCGATCCAGCACTGCAAATTTACATATTATCTCATTTTTGAATCATTTAAAATTAAATGGATCATTTTTATGGACATCGCGTTTCATTCAAACTGCGCCAGCTCTCGCACGCCTTGAATCCCGCGCGAGTCTTGCTTTTCGTTTATTATACGAATGCGCACCGTATCGTTCTGGCAATTTCAACGATAAAAATAGCACCACACTGTAGCGCACTCCGAAAGAGAAGGAGAGACTTTTGAAATAGAATGAGCCCGAGAGTGGTCCATCCCTCTCAAAAAAGAAAAAAAAAGGAAAGTCACGCGAGCCGCGCGCGTAGCGTGTAATTAAAATACGCGCGCTGCAGCAAGTCGAGAGAAAAAAAGGAAAGAAAAAAATAACACAGTGGAGCCGGCGAAGCTAAAACGCGTATATCGTTGCGCAGCGCTGTCAAATTACTAGACGAAGTTTTACGCCTCGCGAAATATATAAGAAAACCCCAACCGAGCTCTTCGCATAAATCTCGCCCGGCTTTTTGTCTTTTACAGGCGCTATGTCGTATACGCGCGCGCGGGAAGCTTCTCTCTGTCCCCCCGCCTCCCCTCTCGTGCACCCTCCCATTTTGAGCTCTCCTCCTCCTCCTCCTCCTCTTCCTGCGCCGCCGCCAGCGTAATATGATAAAACGACTCGGCGTTTTGTGTTATACGTGCCATACGAATGCGGCAAACAACTGAAAAAGAAGTATGCGAATATTTCTACTCTATTGACGATGAAAACCGAGGAGAGAAATGACGAGGATTTTTTTCGCCTCATCTCTCTGCCCTGATATTCTCACGAATGTGAAAACAAGTTTTTAACGGCTTCAAATGGCCTCTTATTTATTAGCCTTTTTTTAAGCTTTTAAGTCGTTTATGCGATTTATACGATTGTACTTCATTAAGAACGAAGATATTTCCTGCAGGAATGGGCTATCTTGAATAATTTCGCAAGAGCTGTGCTGAGCGTCCCAATTATGTGGCAGCTCGAAAAAGTTCAGGATGTATATTTGCACGTATTTGTCGCTCGCTCGTTCGCTTGCCTGTACTGCCCCGGGTGAACAGCGAAATCATTTTGCGCATCGAGTATAACAACAAGGATCTAAAGAACCGTTATAAATCCTTCATATTTTTTCCTCCTCTGAGAAAAACTTGTATTCTTACTAACAAGTGCCACAACAATGTTTTTTTTTCCTCCTCTGCTTTACTCTCGTTTTTTTCGTCGTTTATTTTATCGCGTTCAAAGCGCTTACAAAACGAGACGAAAAAGAGAAAAAAAATCATATAATTACAACTGAAATGCAGCTAAGCTGCACTTGCTAGTTCAAAAGCTCCTTGGCACGCTGCAGACGGGAGAGAGAGAGAGAACATGTAAACGAACGACATCGCGCAGAGCCCGAGCATATACTACATTATGAAAGATAAACGGATGCATGAAGAAGAAGTAGAAGAAGAGAGTAAGAATGAGGAAAAAAGAGTTGAGCGAAAAATGTTCCGTGCCGGAGTCGCCGTCCTCGAGGGCTGGAGAGAAAAAAAAAGGGAGGATGAAAGTAAGAGAAATAGCCAGGCGAAAAGAGCTCAGATTAAGAAACAGTGTCTGGTGGAAATCGTTGCAATATTAAAGACTTTGGCATGCAAACGCGAGCGCAGCAGTTAGATAGTGGTCGCGCAGGAGCAGCACATTTTCTTCGATGCGTGTATAGCTCTAACAGGATTTAGAAAGGCTAAACTCTGTACGCGAAAAAAAAGGAAGAGTCAAGCAGCAGCTCGACTCACCGCATCAGTAGCGGAGTTTCGGTACAGTGCATCATGCTGCTCAATCGAGTGCTTTCTAATTAAAATTTAATTGCGCAGCTACAGCTGGTATTGCCCCCGCGCGGACAGCAGCATCCACCGCCACCGCTGCTGCTGATGCTGTACACCACACTTCTGCTGGACAGGAACTATCCTTGACTTCGCTCGACTGGAAATCGTTATATGCGAGAGTCGTTTCTTCTGTTGCGGACTTTTTAATGGTTTTGCTGTTGCTGCCTCTCGCCGCCCGCTGCGTTGGCCTGATTTTTCGTTCCTATATGACGGCTGTGCGTCATCTGCTCGCACGTATGTGTTGTAGAACAAAAAACAAAAGAAGAAAAAAGAAAGAAAATGAGCAACGATTATTAATGACAAATGATTAAAAAAAAATCAAATCGTTATTGAACGCGATGCCGCAGGATTAAGACTGATTTCTCTAATGAAGAGAGTACTTTTGATTTAGAAAAATTGCGCTGTGGCTCTGGCGCAGTGATTGCAATTTTCCAGCGGTGCAGCACAGCAACCTTTGAGAACATTTTTAATGAGGCTCGCGCAAACAGACGCGATTTTAAAGGTAAAATAATGTCTGCGCCGTTGGAGTGTACATACAACACGGACGGATATAGAAATATAAATGCCTTTATGGATTAATAAATCAATGGGACTTTACGAGGCGAGCGAGCGCGCGCGATAACGCGCATAAAACAAGCGCGCGGTACGCGTATAAAATAAAAAGAGGATCAGTACAAGTATAACACGCAGTTGGATAAATACGAGGGAGAAAAAAAAGGTCGGAAAAGTATACGACTACTACTACTGCGACGACGACGACGAGTACGAAATGAAGGGAAAAAAGCGCCGGTGCGCAGTGGTTGGAAGAAGAAGTTGGAGCGCGCGAAACAGTGGCCCGAAATAATGAGGAAAGAGATAAAAAAGACAAACAAACGAGAGCGAGACCGCAGCAGAACGCGTCGGCGGCGGCCAAAGCTAAGCAAGTAGTAGTATCGCAGCGAGGCAGAGTAAGCTCAAGCTCCATCTCTCTCTAAGCACAAAAGATTCGTCTAGCCCGTGTAGTCTCTGTCTCGCTCTTCCTCGGTCGCTCCCTCTCTCTTTGTAGCCTCCTAATCATTCTCACTTTATCTTTTCTGTGTGCAGCCGCAGCGATTCGCTTGAGCGCAGGCAGCGCCGAGGAAGAAAGAAAGAGTGAGCAAAGAGGGATTATAACGAGGTGTGCAAGGGGAAGAAGCGAAAGAAGTAATTTCGCAACAATTATTTAACGGACTCTTATCGACTCGGGCGTGCGCGCGCGATACTGCCACGTTATAACGTATACTAGCTGCATTTCAAAATGCCGATTTCCTCTCTCTCTATCTCTCTCTTTCTCTTTCTCTTTTCTGCGCGTGAAGATTTTTACTCAGCACAAGGCAGCAGCAGCGACCCCCACCTTTTTCCATCGCTCTTGCACACACCCTTTGAGCTCCCCGGCTCTTATAAATATATATTTTTCGTTCTAATTAATCTTTCCTCTTACAGCGCTTCTCTTTCTCTTTTTCTCACGCTTTTACTATGCACCGCGCGCACTCTGCACACTGCCTAAATCTCTCTCGTTCGTTTTCCCTATATATTTCTTTATTACGCTTCTTTGGTTTAAAATCTCTGCATTAATTATTACCTAATTTCACTTACATACTCTTTCTCACTTCCTCTTTCATCAGCCTTTCTTCATCTCTTAATCGTTGCTCATTACTCTTATTACTCATTCCGATTTGCATATCTCTCATAGTATCTTATATACTTATATATAAACCTTAACTGTAATTGCAAGCTAGCACATGAAAATATTTCTGAAATTAAAGATTTGAAGAGACTTTCTGGTTACAATGAAATACATTTATTAATAGTTTCAAACTTCAACTCTGCCCTGTTTTCAATTTCTTTGAGTGTATTTTCACTGCATTTTGAATTTTCATCAAGTTATATCACTGAATTGTCGCTTATTGTCCGGAGATTTTTTATTTTTGAAATGCATCAAATTTGCTCCAAAAGTTACAATATTTTTTGTTATTCTTCATTTTATATAAGATATTTACGACATGTAATAAACTTTTCAAAAGAGTGACTTTATTCTCGTCAAAAGTATCCAATCAGTTTACTTTATAGGTTTTTTGGATTCGTTTTGGTGTATTTCATCATAATTTTTTTCACAGTTTAAAACGCTTAGACGATGTTCTTTTGTCCTACTGCATTTTATTCTAAAGAGTATTCAAAATCTAATATAGTATACGTCATATTAAGAATTTGCGAGTTTCGTCTTTGGCTGCCTCACTTTTTGCTATCCGCATCTCATCCGGGTTTTTATTTTTTGCCCTGCATACTTCAGAAGCTCAACGAAATAATATTTTGGTAAATATGAATGCATTACATTTTCTCTAGTGTTCTTGTACGTGCGTAATTTCATCGAGTGAAATAAAATTACCGTAAAAATTTTCAAGAATTTTTCGCTGCTCATCAGGCTACGTATAAGCCATTCTAAGCAAATATATAAAGGATATTCTTTAAAATTATAAAAAGTGTGTTTCTGTAAAAGGTTATAGCTTTTGCACTTGTAAGCATAATACAGTTTAACTGTGAGATACTGGAGGTATAACCCTATTAAGTTAGGATTTATGCAGCGAGAATACTTTAAAATATAAAACAAGCTCTAAGATGTTTTATTTTTTGGCTATTTTGTAATTCTTTTTTACGATAAGCTCCTGCGTATCTGAGCATTCTGTTCAAGATTTAAAATGATTAAAAATTCAGTTTTCTTTAACGAGAATTTCGAGATAGGAATTATAGATGAAAAATAGATGAAAACTCTCGCATTATAAAGTCAACTGGTTTGGAAAATATTAAAATCGAGATGCCGTATAAAATATTACATTTCAAGAGACTCCACTTCTCACTATTATCATTTTTCAAGCAGCTTTTTTAACATTTCAAGCGAGATAAAATTTAGATTGTCACATGCTTCATTAAAGCGTTGTCATTTTTATTTTTCAAATAACGAATACGCGAGGAAAAAAGTGGATAATACGAGCGACGAAATGAAAAAGTGCTTTCGTTAACGACTAAAACGAAAAAAATTCGAAAATTCGCAAAGCTTAAATCGATAAAATATCGAAAACAAGATCGATGTCAATATTAATGAAAACATAACACTCGGAGTGGGAAAAGGCTTAGGGGCCAGCGGCAGCAGCAGTAGCAGCCCATACATTATTCTCGATATCCTTGCGGCGATGAAATCGCTGATTACGCGAGAATTCATGTGCGAGAGGGAAATGCTCTTGGAAAGAGATTGAGAGCGAGAGGGAGAAGGAGAAAGCCGTAGCGGAGAGCGCCGAGGGGGTACTTCTGGGTTTATTTTCTCGAAGAAATTCGATTCGATTTACGCGCGGATGAAACAAGCGGCAGCAGCAGCAGCAGTATAGCACTGGTGGCTCCTTCGGCCGTGTGCTTGCTACTTGTGCACAACGATCCGGCTCGTGCGTGCGTGTGTGTACGTGCAGGCATGTATAGTACTCGTGTGTGCGCCACCGTAGGTGTATGTGTGTAATAAGAGCGAAAACTGGCTACGAAGAGAATTGCAGTTGAGCAAACGGCTTGGAATAATAGTCCTGAGATTTTCCACGCCAGCCGTCCGAAATCCGCGCGCGCCTGTATACGTGTGTAGGCTCTGAACGTACATACGCACATACACAAATGCGACGACGTTGTACCCAATACATAGCACACACGAACGAGAGATTGTCCGCGCGCGTATATATATGTATGCTCGAGTTAATGCAGGGGCCCTCGAATTTTACCTATATTCCCAATGTGCATGTGGAAAATTACGTGTTTATTTTTATTATTATTTTCGTTTCTTTTTTTTTTGCTTTTTTGCTGACACCAATTACTGACCTGCTTTATGACGCGCGCGCAATGCGCTTTAAGCTGCGTATGCATTTGCCTCTACGTCTAGCCTGCTCACCGCTCGTTTACGATATTTTCCGCCCTTTTCCTCTCTTTCGGTTAGCTTCACATTTTTCTTTCTTTTCGCGATACGCGCGCTAAAAGAGATACGCGATATATGCGCGAGCTAGCAACAATTTCAGCGCCCAACAATTTCTCCCCCAAGAATTGTAATCATTTTTGCTTTCTTTACCTCTGTTTTCATGCATGTTTTCAGCGCCAGGGCAATTTAGCTATCGGGAGCTACCACGATAATGGTGAATATACAGCTGGGCAAATTCAATTATTAATTTGATTAAAACTTTTTTCATAATCCTATCGAATTCGCATGTGCTGCTACTTAGTAACGCAATAAAAAAACAAGTTTATTGCCTCGAGGAGTATGCTACGCAGAAACTAGTTAACGTTCACCCATGCAAACACGCACAATCGCAAGCTATCGCGTACGTACGCAGGGCAAATACCTCCAGACTTTTTCAAGAGTTGGCGCTGTAATTCTTGTTCGAGAGCGCGGGATCGCCTTTAAAAAGGCGGAACTCATTTTATCGAATTATTCGGAAAATATTCGTGTGGCAATTATGCGCAACGCGGCGTGCAGCAGTTCTCTTGCAGCTCGAGCGGCTGCTGCATTAAACTCGACCTTTAACCGTATATAGGTACGCTGAAATTTTCCCTGGTTTACGCGCTGTAGTGGCGCGAGTAATGGCATATTTTATTACAAAATCATTAGGCAAAAACCAGCAAGTATACGGATAGAGGTCACGCGTGTAGTAATCACTGCATTATGATGGCACACGGGGTCAGGGCGCTGAAGTATGCATGATGGGCATCATCAAGCGCGCGCATCCGGCAAAACGATATCATTTGCTCGCCGAGCTCTCTCTTGTGTGCTCGGCCAAACTCTTCGTTTGACTTCGACGCGCGATCGCAGTCTAGCCATATTTCAAACGATAATTGCATCGGCCTCGATTTCCATTTTCTGTGAAACGACAAACGTGCGCAAGCTAGTTCCAAAATATGGGAATCGCAATTTTGACTTTTCACCTGTCATTCTCGACTCGACTGGAAAACCTGGATCAGTAGTAGTTATTTATTGAAGCAGCCACCAGAGAGATATCCACTTCTCCGGAGAAGCCATATAAGACCAATTAAAGCTCGGCCGTTATTCTGACGCGTTCGCCCAAGCGGCAAGCTCAAATTTTCGGCATCGCCTTCTGCCATTATATATATCTCGCTTCTCAGCTCTTTTTAACTCATCCAAAAGTGCACGAGCCGTAGAGTATATAGGCCGTACCGCGAGTCAGAATGTAGTCTTATCCTCGCGTGAGGGTGTAATATACTCTCCCTGAGAAGCCCAGGGGGATTTTCGAGATTTTCGAGCGTCAGGAAACGCTTGACCGAAGTAGCGTCTCGCGCTTGACTCGCTTATATGATGCGAAACACAATCTCATGGGAGAAGATCGAGAAATTGAATCGTCGGTGCGGGGCCTCTGCGATGGAACAAATGATACTTTATTCGTAGATGTCTCTAGTAGTACATGAAAACGTCCAGATTCGAGCTTGCTACATTCAGTATATGATATGTAATAAAGAGACGGATATAAATATCCGATGGTTCTAGGTCAATTCTTTTCTGCTGCAGCTGCTACTGAGAGTCGAGCATCAGTACTGCAGAAATATCATCACGCACAAAATGAGAAAATCAAATGGAAACACGTGTCTCGTCATTTACGCATAAATCCTGATCAACGCCAATAAGTTTCCGTTTTTGCGAGCCGTTAAAATAACACGTACACAGAATATTATAACTTATTTTTCATCGAGTCCGTATCTCGTTTCCGCGTAATAGGCGAGCTATACGAGCGCGCTGATTACTTTTTCCTGTTCCGTGGGTTTTCAGCGCACATTATCACGCCTGCACACATCGATGCTGCTGCGTGCTGCTACTCGATATGTGTATACATGTGTATATAATACGTAGGTGTTGTATACGTCGTACACACGATTCTTCTTATAAATATATAAGAGCGAGTCACGTGAGAGAGAGAAGCAGTGTGAGCATGAGGAAGCATGACATAATATAGTCGCACATGATTATATACATTAGTCTAATGTTGCCTCCTCGTGTGCGAGCAGCTCCTCACTCTCTCTGGCTCTGCTCTTACGGCACATATATCTACGTACGAGAGACTTGGTGCTGCCATAAGGCAAGTGTACACGCTATGGCTCGTGGCTGGCTTGCTTGCTCGCTCGCTGGGGCTGGTTGGCAGTAGCTAGCAGTCGTGTGTCGTCGCTCTCTCTCTCTCTCCCGAGCTCTCTGTATAGTATGACTTATTAGATTGCGCGCCGCGTGCGCGAGTGTGTGAGCGCCTCCGCCGCGCGTATATGTCTATGTACCTAGTCCAAGTCAACTAGATGAAGAATATAACATAACGTATACTGTACGCGAGCGGGTAGGAGCCGTGGAGCGCGCGCAGACTGTGCCAAGTTTCTCTCAAGCTTCCCACCTACCCAATAACAAACGTTCCACCAGGCCGGCTGAAGTAGCAGTAGCAGCACGTCACACACAAAGAAACTTCGCGCTTGATGATACCATATTCCCATGGCAAATTTGCTCACCGAGACTGCGCAACTGCCATGCGAGCTGCGAGCGCGACTAAATTACAAACATCCTGCGCTCCGATATGTTTGTTTGCTATAGTGCTCTCTCCTGCCCCAGCTACTGTCACTATACGTTGCACGGTGCACAACTGCTTGCAACTGCTCACTCGCTCGCTCGCTTGTCCTTCCCTTTTTTTCTTTTTTTCTTCTTTCTTCTTTTTTTTATCACGACCTGCAACTCGTTCGCGAAGAGCACCAACGATAATCTTGTGTCTTCGTCTAGTTTTATGGCACGTGTGCGGTGGTGACTATATGTGTGCGCGCGCGCGCGACTGTTGCTGCTGCGAGAGAAAAAGAGGTAGCAACGAAAAAGTTACGGTACGATTCTCTCGCGCGCATTTGGGGGGCCATTCGCGGTTACGCTCGCCGACTTTTGCTGAGTTGGAGTGTAACACTGTGGAAAAGTGCAGCCTTTGGATCATAATAATACGCTAACACTTTCTTTTTTCTCGCTCACTCTCTCTCCCTTCTCCAGCCTGAATTATGTGACTGTCTTTTTTTCTTTAAACATTTTTTTTACTGCTAAGCTGTGTGGATAACGACGACGACTGCATAATGTCACATTAGCTTGCCAAGTTGCAACCTTATAACACTTTTAAACATTTATTCGTAGTCGCATATATTATTTAATGAATCAGCTTTATTTGCACACTGATGTCGTAAGCAGGTGCGATAAATCCTGGCGAAATCGATGAAATCTACTTGAAAGATTTACAAAACTATATTCATCATGAAATATGTATCGGCAAAACGATATCGCATTGCCACGGCGTACGAAAAAAAAGTATTTTCAACACTTCGTTCTCTCGCTATCTTGCAGATACAGAACGAAAAAAAAGAAAGAGATAAAAAAAGAGGGATCCGAGAGAGGGCAATTACTTCGATATTCCAAGCGGGCATCGCACAAGTCTTCTTCGTACTTCGTATGTATGTATACAGCGAAATCTCCAGGTCAAGTTTTCACACACACCTACACATACAGGCCAATAATATTACAGTTGAAAGAAAGAGAGAGAGATAGAAAGAAAGAGAAAGAGAGGACGGAGAGAAACTTATGATAATGGGCGTTGCATGAAAGTCAATAGCAAACGGTTATGGGATGGGATAAACAGTTCGCACGCGACCACACAAAAAAAGTGAAGAGACTAGTGCGCTTGGAAAGACGATCAGACTGCACACTCACATACACATATATACGCGCACACACATGCAGGAGAGAGAGAAAGTAAAAATGAAAAGAGCGTGAGTGAGATTTTTCTTCCTTTTCTCCACAGAGCCCTAACCTTTTCTTTCATTTTTATTCCGCACATAAAGCACTGGCTTTTGCTGGCCTTCTTGTTCGCTTTGCGTCGAGCATACGGATATAAAGATGTATCCATTTCCATTTGACGATGCAACTCGTTTTTTTAATCTCTTATTGCGAGTATAAATTTTATCGCCACATATAGCGAAGAATGTAATTTTTTCATCTATGAATTACTTTAAAGTAGTATATTTATTTATGTTGCAGGTAGGAATCAATGAGGCATCAGCGAGGGCTTCTGGTAAGTAGTGAAATCTGTATTCAGTCAGGCATATTTCGTCGGCCTAGATATCAGGACAAAAAAGCAATTCCACTATATCTTACCCTAACCGCACTATATACACACGTACACACACATAATAACATCTGCATACAGCAATCCCTCTTTTTTTCTACGCGAGGTATATCCAATTCAGCATTCATTTGAAAAAAGAAGAGAGAGAAAGAAGAAGAGAGAAAACGTATTCGGGAGATACGTTTGATATAATTTATTGCCCGAAAACGACGACGAGTTAAAGCGCTTTGCTCGCTCGTGCGCATAGCCCTGAAGATTCGGCAGAGGTTTTACCGAATTCTCCCCGATCGAAGACGATGCACGAGTGCTAAATCTTGCGCTCCAGATATGCGCATGTGGGTTTATATGCGCATGTAATTTTTAAAACTATGAGAAAGTATATCTCTTGAGGTGGCTGCTGCTTGTGGCTTCGTTTTGAGATTTTTTGGCATGAATATATATTTTTTTGACACTCGAAAGTTCGAGCAACGCGTCGAAAGAATCCAATGAAAGCGCTGAGTCGATTTATCGGCTGCAACACTTACAGTTTCACTTAACACGGATGTTAAATTGGAGAAACTTGTCCGATATCTGCTTTGCACTCGATCCATATATGGACGATGAAAGCTTGAGTGACGAGCTAAAGTGACATCTGGCTGCAGATAATGTGCATGTTTAAGTTTCTTTATTCTGAATACATTTACCGTAAGTAGATCGCGAAATTTTGTTTTATATTATTATTACATTACATAAATGAGAAGGGTTTTTTAAAGCTACTATTTCTAGTATTAATAAAATTATAATGATGATGATTTTAATATCATGTAAAAACTTTAAAATCAACTTGATTTTTTTTTAGATATCTATGAATTCTTTTCTCTTCAAGATATCATTAATTCATATTAGCTTCGGTATTTCTGCAAAATCCATTGTTTTTTTTTTATTGAGTTTTATTTAAATCTTTGCAGGCTTATTTATTTGTAAAATTAAAATATTTATATGAAAACTCACGTACATAAGATTAAGAAATTGAATTTTTGTATACAAAAACAAACCAAATATTTGTAAAACATTTACCTTTTAGTTGCAGACTTATTAAAGGAAGGTAATATCCACCTGGCGGTGGATGGTGGAAATTTGAGCATACAATCGAGTCTTTTTTGTTTAATTTTTGATTTAACATAATATATATATTTCATTCATATGTTTTTTTCTATAGTTTATGTACAGGAATAAATCAGTACTACAAATTCAACGAATATTTTATGTAAAAGTACCTTAAGGAGGTCTGTACCACACAATTTTTACCGACAGAGTCGAAAAATTTGTTTAATTTATATCTGTTTTTCTAAATCGAATATCGAAAAACGGCTCTATGGGAACCTTCATTTTGTTGCTCTGAATAAACGGTCAAAATTTCAGCTAATTCCACCGACTAGAT